>SJOL01010758.1:225391-266590 GCA_004794785.1 Opisthorchis felineus
TTCTCCAGATAGTAATTTTCGCCAAGACAAGGAAACCTTCACTGATACGTTTCCTCTAGTGTATAATAATGTCGAACAGAGTGTCGTCAAAGCGTTACACACAAGCCTAATCCCTTTGGAAGCATCAATTCAATGGTCTATAAGGGTATCTAATGTATATAACTCATATACATGTTTGTATGCATGTATATAACTCCTATATAGCCTATGAGTTGAACTCTTTATGGATGTGAATACTGGTCAACAGTCAGATAGTCGTTACTACCCATCCACGAACTTTGAGGAAGATATAATTACAACACAACTGTGGGCTTAGAGACCTTATAGCTTGCACAAAATTAGGTGGATGGCCATATTCTATTCGAGCTAGCTGTACAAACTTTAAACATGAACATAGGAAAATTGGTCCTTGACATATTCAGTCAATAAATTCGAACAGAGAGAAAAAAACTTAGTGGACAGCTATCAAATAGCCTGCCAATTATGCTTTGAAATTAACACCTGACACATGGGTTGGTTACTATCAGACGGTGAAAATGGGCGAAAATTATTTACTTATTCAAAATGAATCCGACTGTTGAAGATTTCGACGTAGTGATTAGAATAAGCGAATTTAAAAGTAACTTCTCTTCATACTTCCTGAGGTTGTTCGCATCGCTTTTGAACCGAACGACTGTCAGCTTAGTTCAGTCTGTTTTTATCCACCCCGCAAAGTTTCGAGCCTCTTGTTGCAACCGGCCTTTAATATCAGGTTGAAGCTGGCTAGATTTCTGAGATAACCAGCAGCAGGATAGAACCTACGTAGAAGTTTTAGTGATAAACTCTCGTTGACTGAGGAGTGCTTCCCAGCCAGCTCTATTTATCAGTTTTACATGTTTATCGGTATATATACACTCTTCCCGAAAAGTAATCAACAGAGATCCAGATGCTGGTCTAACACTAGTAATCGGTTCTTTGTCAGAAAGCAGTACTTTCTACAAACCATTCTGTAGTTCGGTTGGCGGTACTAAACAGTGATAGGAAATTTTGTATGCAGTCTGTTTCACATACCTAGTTAGACTGTTTGTAACCTTGGAGACTTCTTGGACTCTGTTCGATTAATTTTAGTAAGCTCCGCATTGAGCACATCTAGATACTTCAAACTACTCTGTGCAGCCCAGATTACTGGAGCTGGAGCTCAGCTGATGACAATGAGCAGAAATCTTTGGGTTCAGAAAGACTCATGATTGCTCTGCCTTTCAACTGACTGCCCCAATCACCACTCGGCAGCTTCCCAACTATCAGTGAACTATCTACTCCTGTGTTGTTGCCTATGGACTGATAGTTATGTGTCTTTTTGTGTTTTTGCTTGAAGGTCCACGTTTTGTTTACACCACGCCAGTAAGAAAAGGACGAGAAAGTCCTCAACTTTGAAGGATTATCCGGGGTTGCCAGTGTCATTTCTGGAAGCCTCATAATTGACACTACAAAATTAAATTACCAACCAAATACTCGGAGAAAATCTGATATGCGTTTCACCACTCCGATTAAAAAATAGACCGATTATTTCGCCTCGACTGACGATACTTTTTTTCAAAAACGCTGGGTCCAGTAAGTAATATGTTACCTTGCTAAACTCATTATCATCCTTGTAAAAATTCTAAGGAGAATGACAGTAAGGCTATCTGGGCCGGTACAGCAAGCGCCAGAATGAGACTAATCATTGTCTAGATACGTATGAATAGTTGGCCATCTCAGTCCTTGGTTGTTATCCATATCAGTCTGGCTGTTCCCAACTATATACAACCAAACCTGACTATTGAGAAAGTACACCAGTGCGAGGAGAACAAATGCTTAATGTTTGCGATCGACTGGGTCAGGTTTTGGTTTTCCACCAAGTAGAACGTACTGAAAAGTTCATGAAACTGCAACCGAAGTTTTATCCCATGGCTGAAGTGGTTACATAGGTTATGGGTTCATGCCATTATTCGGTCACCACTTTGCACCTAGACATCGATTATATAAAACGAAAACTGGGGGTCGATGAAGAATTCGGCTAGTTGATTTAAAACAATAAAAAACGCAAAATGACGTTGGTGGGTTATATTTAGCTTGCCGACTAACTGAAGAATTTCGCTGTACGTAAACCAAAAGTGTGGGCTGTGGAAATGAAGAATCTATGGTGGCTTGCACTGTAATTAAAACATATTTAGAGGTGGAAGTTGCAGGCAGTAAAAACATTTTGGGCATATCAGTGCAGCCCGGTACACTGATGTTTCATTGTAAAAGGCTCTCGCACCCACAAGAAAGCCACTTAGCGAGGGGATCGAAAATGTCACTTTTTCTCTCACTGACTTCTCCTCTGCGACTGAATAGTATAAGGGTCCGCATCTCGGCATATCTGTGTTGAAGATGTTGTTGATTAGTCAAAACGGGTTGCAGTTAGCAAGGATATTTTGAACTGTGAAACAAAATTTCATCCTACAAGTGGAGTCAAGCAGATTTTAAAAGCTGTACTGCAGTGTGCAGCTGTTTCACCTTCGCCGGGAATCAGCAACATTGCGAACTCAGCAACGGATACGTTATGCTAGGTTGAAGCTCAACCCCTTTAGATATAACCTGGCAGTCCAGGCCCAGATTCTCAGCTGCACGCCAAGGTGACAACGCCGTCCATGGCCTGGTGATGGGGCTTCTGCAAGGTTGCAAAGCTCGATAACGAATTTTCGGGCTGCGTTGCAGAACCACTAAAGTCGTTGCGGCTGTGGCACATGCCTGAGACGTGAGATACTGAAGCAGCGCCCATAACCAATGAGATGGATTTTTCATGAGCTGCGAATGTTTAAAATGTGTCTTAGACACAACAGTTAAGAACCTTAACTTTGCGAATGCCTTGTGCACGAAGCACAAATTTCACCACTCCAAGTGAAGACTGGGCAGATCGCCGTTCTGAACAGACTAATCTTTGTGCCCAATCCGATTGCGATTTCCTTCTATAAGTTCTTTGTAATTTATATATAGGTATACCTTGCTGAATCCTAAAGGAGATGAGTATCACCTTTGGCTTGCCCGTATGGTAGGATGATACAGTCCAAGTATCAGAATGCAACGATGCGTTCAATTTTATCATCTCCTAGACGAAGGATTACTCGTTGACTAATTTCTTATGTAGAAAAGTATTTTGCTTTATTGGCGTAGATCATCAGTCGGATGAATCCTGCACGGTAGCTTACTCGATCAAGAACGGCTTCTCAACGGCTTCTCGGCATATTCGAGGTATGCAGTCCAAGCGCTTGGGTCCATTTGGGTGCCAGTTGAATCACCCAGTTAATTAAGAAGTTGAGTAACTCTGTGGGTCATGAGCATCCATGCCTGACAACAGAGGTAAGATCAAAATCAAAAGCCTGTTCACCGTAGACTCAGACGTTACTCTTCGTTGACAAGTAGTAATTTTGACCCGCGCGCTTAATTAGGCTGGTAAAATACCAGTGAAAAGAACAGTTCATAATAATTCATGCTGGTTAGAGTCGAACGCAGCGCGAAAACCAGTGGAGCAGGCAATGATTTTCTGTTTGACTTTGGCTCGGCTTTCTAAAGGCCGCGGAAGAATGAACAGCTGGTCAAAACAGCTTTTTCCAGGACAAAAAACACTCTGATTGTGTCACATTCGAAAGTCTCGTACTTTCAAAAATATCTCGAGGAGTACAAAAGCAAAAATCTCAGCAAAAACATCTATGAGAGTGATTCCTCAATAATTTTTGCAAACTGTTCTGTCAACGTTCTTAGGAAGTGGAAACAGATCGAGATGTCTCAGTCCCGAACAATATATACCTCATAGGGAGTCACATCCTCTCTTTGAGCTTTTCTGTTTTGGGGCGATTGACAATGAAGCAAATTTCTGCTTGACTGAGTGGTTCGCAGTTATCACTGTTTGGATCCGATAGAGTTTTTGTAGGTTCCTAGTGTGAAAACATGCACAGTACTCTACTCAACGTTTCTTCTCCGAGTAATCTACTATCAGCTCCCAGTTTTATACCTTAATTGTGTCACATGGGATGGAGGGAACACAAAGGTGACGGTAAAACTCAGCAATATTATCAAAATTTGAGGCTAGTATAGACTAGTGGAAATCAATTGTTGAATGAACACAAATTACATTAAGGGCTTGCCTCAGAGTGCAGCAGAGACAGTGCTTACGTCAGTGGATGTAGGCTGTCTTTTTCCGTAGTTTTTAGGATCTCAGCACCTGTTAGAACGATTAGCATGAAAATGCCAGAACTGGTACACTTTTCGGACAACAACAACGCTGTAAATTTCTGTGCATGTGAAATGCGCCTAATGACGCATATAGTCCTTCCAGTATTTAGCAAAGTAAGCGCGAACCGAAGAACATGAGATGCAAAATGATAGAATGAATGGTGATGTCCAAAATTGACATCATATGACGAGTTTCACGTTTGTCTCTTGTGTTTCTTCCATACAGTGAGCGTGAGTATATTGTTCTGTGAGCATTGCCGAATGTATGTGGGTTTCCGAATTCTCATTTTGTCAGACTATACTCATCAGTTTTAAAAACTTATTTTTAGTTGGTCATCGCCGTGGATGCTCGGGGTCAGTTTGCTAAAAGCGCGCGAGATTTCGTTTCCAACTCAACGACACAAATTTGATATGTTGACCTAGATAGGTATACTTTTCTGTTTGACCGCCGAGATCCGAAGGATGCAAAATTATAACACCGAGTAATTGGTATATAAGTAGAAAAGAAGTAGCCAAGAATTGCTAGTAAAGGGTGATCGTGGTAGATTCTAGATACCGACCGTGATGACAAAATCTGCTGGCGATTCGGTTGAGTATTAGGTTTTATCACGGCTTACCGGGAACTGTTGTGTCACTATCACTGAATTGGAACTGTACGTCAAAACTACAGCGAAATATCCCATTGAGCCTAGTGAGAGAGGTGGGAAATTGTTTCAGCTAGCGTCATCTCAAGGAAGAGAACCTAGCGGACGAACAAGTTTATTTTTGACAGCATTACTATGGTCCATAAACTGAAAAGTGTCAAGGAGGTGTAGTTCCAGACGTCCTCTATGACAGGGACTGCGTTTTCTGTCAATCGTAACATGTGATAAAGTTGCCTATTCGTAGAAGGTCGCAAATCCTCTCCTCGTCTGTAAACTCTAAGTAGCGTGCATAGCCCTAATATGGTACTCGGTACTTTAGTATATCCGAGCAATCAATTCTATCATTTGCGTTGGATAGCGCGTGGGTTATTTCCAGACCAAGCTGTCCTATCTCTCGCTTGTCGACGTTTGGAAATCCAGGCCGTCTGAAACTAAGGCATTTTGTGTTCTTTCGTCCATGCTTACTCATGTTTACTTCGTACGAATAATGTGTTCCGTCTAGACAACCGAGTGAGATAGCTCTAATGTCGTCCCAAATGAAACATGAGGTGACCCGGTCTAGCACATTCAGTTGATGACTTTGAGCTATTCTGGCATGAATCAGCCGATCAAAATTTACGGGTTTAAATGATTCAATAATGAAAAAATTAACAGATATACGTTACTCCATCTCCTATTGATGAAAAGACAGTGATTGTGGTAAGAGGAGTGATCTTCTTCCCTCACGCGAAATCATCGAATGATATAAATATTGTGAAATTAGCATAAGGAACCTTTATTACAGTGTTTATGATCTCTTGAAGGAGTTTATTTCGGAAAGCATGCGGCGAATCCGTCTTGCGTTAATTGACGCTCTCCTCCTTTCCGCTTTAGTCTTCCGTGAAGTATGGATTGTTCGAAAATGTACCACTTTTTATGGAGAGCTTGGGGTACGGGGAACTCAACAATGGGAACGCACGCGTCCCTCAAGAAAACGAACTTTTCCCTCATTTACTCGGTACCCAGAAACTTCAAGGCATACTTGTACAGATTTAGTGTTCATCTTTGGAATGGAAAGAGATAGACTAATCAGAAAATTAGCCGTGAGTCCATTTGTGTGTGAAAATGGATAGTCCGCGGACTGGTCTTCTACAGAAAACAACAACACTCCTGGGGAACTTTCTGAAATTTCAAGGGCGCGGTGGAGGTTTGAGTTGCCACTGATTAAGTGAAAGCTGAGGAGACGCAGCAGTCAGCGTGACATCAGGCGACACGGAGGAATAAGGTAGAATATGCATTTCATTGAAACCTTGTACCGTAGCCTCACGAGATCTTCACCAGCTCACAGTAGATCGAACTGGACAAATTTGAGTCAACCCTCTCAACACACTGAGTACCAATCGCAAAAGCGCACATCAGCCTTGTGCATGAATTTGCCACTTTTAAAAATCAAATCTTTGATAATAAGACTCATGGTAAACAGTGATTCTCCACTTTTGCACTTCAAAAAACGTTTCGTGTGAACAGTATATACGCATAAGTTGCAATGCAAATGACGAAAGTAACTCACATTTCGTCGAATGAGCAAGAGTGTAAACACACGTAGTCACGGTTTCTATTGTGTTGCACATCCGCACGACACGTTTCAAATCGAGCGCATAACCCTTAGCCTGAGTCACAACCCCAACGAGGGACAACGTGTCTTGTCTGCCAGTGATGTAGGTTAGTGACGCACGTAAGCCCTTCTGTTGTGCATGTGAGGACGCGAGCTGAAATAAAGGTTACATTTTAGTTATGGTCGACGCTCCGGCGAAATTTTCAGAGCACGGATTTGGAGTTTTTTTATAACACCAATGTGATCAGTGAGATCCTAGACCCTGTTAGCCCCCACTGTATCTGTTTTGTTAAGCGACGCCGGAGCAATAAGTACTACAGGTCATTTGTACGCACACAGTAGGGCGTATATCAAAACCCGTGAGCTCCCTCTAACTAACAAGACCATTCCTGGGATCTGTTCGCTACCCAGCTTTTCCTAACAGTGACTTCTTCATATTTTTCCCCTAACATATACAGTTGTCTTCTAAAAAGAAGTGTAACCAGTATTCGCTGAACTGTTTAGTATTTGTTTTGTGCACCCTCCCAGGGAAGAACGCCTCCCAGTGTATTGCTTATGAGGGTAATCTTTAGCAGATTAATATGCTTCGTGTTTACTTACATCCCAAGACTTCCGATAAAAAACAAGCCCCTAGCTTTCAGTAAAACAATTTGTGTAAAGAGCTTGGAAAACGTTTTATCAAACCTAACAATTGAAAAAAATTGCCGAATAAGCAGATGATTGCTCTATTGATTCTTATCCAATTGTTGAATTCTACCAAAAGTACGGCACGTGTAAAGGAATTATATCCAGGCTCTACAGCGACTGATTACTCAGGGGTACATCTAGATCCTGTGGAAATTTCTAGTGCCGCCTATGAACGACACCGTTTTTCAAGGGCTTATTGATGAAACAGTCGGTCGTGTGGAGTAGCAACATGTGTTAGGATTACAAGCCAGGTAGTTCTCTCGGCAATTTGAGGACTCAGGCTTGTCAGAAAACCTTGCAGTATTGTTAACAGATGTGTAATACTTTATGGATGATTGGATATTGTAAAAAGACGTGTTCCTTGCGTAAAGATGAATCATTGATATGAAGGTGGAATCAACAGTAAGCAAGGCAACTTCGTTCTGTGAAAACAACAAGCACCTTTTGAGAGCTTGCTCATCTGCGAAAAAATACAAGACTCCTTCTGAAGGGGATAGATAGCGGAACTCTAATCCGACTTGTAGCATAAAGTTCAAGTTGATTCACCATTCACCTAGTGACTCACAGCAACTTATTGCCGTTCCCCTGATCTTGAGGATTGATGCACCATCATGGACTCTGAAACATCTGAAGTCGGCCCTAAAATTGACCTGGTATTTAATCAGTTCCTTAAAGAAAACAATGCAACATCCTGTCATCTGCCACAAACTGGAATGCGTTGGCCGTCAAAAGCACTTCTCTTACTCGCCTAGTAAAATTTCTACAAATGGTTTTCCGATTCTTTGAGGAGCTTATGTAACGAATTTAAACGAATGCGGATTGACGTAAAATACATGTCTAAGCTATGTTGACAGCTCAGTGAAATGAATTTGTACCTGCAAGCCAAACTGGGACGGTGACCGACTACGTGCGATTCATCACCACCTTGACGGACAAAATTAGCCTATTCCGACAAAAACGTTCCCAAAGTAGATTTATAACGGTCAGCTTCGAAAGCAGGACTCACTGCCAGGAGAAGAATGACTTCCCAACCTACATGATACGCCTGAAAATCGGAGGATTGCTTGATTTCATGTATTCAAACTGAAGAGTTGGATCTTAGATGATGAACCAGATTCTTCCTGTTACTGCTGGTGTGCACGTTGCTTGTCAACAACAGTTACCTGAAGTAAGCAAAGCTGGAATTACTTGAATATATTTCAGCCAGTAAGCACAGGCATAGCTTTGGCAAAGCGAGCATGTGCCAAATTTCTACTTCAGAACACGGAGCACAATTCATTTTCCAATCTTGTTATCTCCGTCACTCTTCAGTAAAATACGTTGAGCATGCTTAACAGAGGCAACCTCTGCTTGTTCCTGACTCATCTAAGGACCAGAATTAGGAATTGACTACAAACGGATACTAAGCACAATATTCTCGATATACAGCCAACATCGAATAACGAAAATTTTAAATTCTTGACTGATCGCCTCTTGATTTAACCTCAGAGAGCATACACTGTTCTATTCGGAATTGTTACATAGTTTACGAGGCGAGACGATGTTGTAGAAACGCAAATTTATTTAATAATCAGAATTGTCGGACTGTTTTCTTCAGAGGGTGTACTAGGCTGATGACGATTGAAGAAAGGAAGTGGTGGAGGAAATAGATGGAAAACTAATGTTTTTTGTTTGTTTGGAAAGACTGTTTCAATCATTTAGTTGAGGAGTTTTGACCACTGAGATTGGCCGTTTTCAGAAAACAAATGAATGATGCTAAACATGCCTATCCGTTAGGTATGAAGGGAGCGGTAATTTGCATTCCTGTCCGTCAGGAAGACAACACCTGCAGTAAACCAGCTTCGTATGAAGGCGATATTATCCATGTTGGACGAACACCGAGAACCAACGGCGATTCAACTCGATTCTTCGTACGTATGCTTTAGCCACCTGAGTCAGATACATCAGACAGACTGAGGATCAATCCAGCTCACACTGTGCAGATCCCAAACCTACAGCACGCATTCGAAAACGCACTGTGTAAAGTCTGCCCTTGACATCCGCACCAGTTTCCGAATGAACAGCAGGTGACAAAAGCGAATGGTTTGCCAAACAGTATCAACTACCGCCACATGACTTAGTGTTCTGATTATGATTGTTTATGCCAGTCCAACCCGTGAACAGTTAAAGGTTTGATTCAGTGAACACAAATGATACTGTCCCACCACTCCACGAAATATGTGAGCGAAGTAAACAAACTGAGAATATCGTAAAGCAGAGATTCAGAGATTTGGATGAGTCTTTAGTTGAAACTAAATTAGTGTGCAAATGAACGTAGTTCGCGAATCACCCAGAAAACTAGCTTAACTAGAGGCTAAGGGTGACGGGAAGTTGGGGACCGCTCCTACGTGATGAGTATCATGAAGGACGAAACCGGTCGTGGGTTGTCGAATTTTTTCTAGCAACCCTATGAATTATGTTCCGTCAAAATAACTGGCGTGAGCTTCACAGATGGCCTTCTATTCTGTCACTTCTGATGGCGACAAAATGTCAACGGGTTGCACTTTACCTGACACTAATTCCAAGGCGGTTCAAACGTGCATGGTGCGTCATATTTACACACAAATGTCTACATATATATGGAGCTCACACCGACTATAGTTCACAGGATAGCATATTAACCAGTACCTCACTAATCGCTTATGAAATGTTTCAATATCAGTTATTTGTTCCTCTCTAAAGGTCACTGTTTGTGTTCAAGACATTGGACAGTTCCTTCTTTGGACTGGCTGAGTAACGGTATCGTACAAGTGAGAACAGCTATATACAGAATACTGGAATAGGATTTAAGATGCTAGCAAACGAACACGCTCCTTAGTACACGTTGAACCGTTCGAAGCAGTCTAATAACCGACATTCCCCGTTACGATTCCTCTTTCCTAACCATTCTATCAACTATGGCCATCAGGTTGATATTTCTCCACATCCTTAAAATCGCCACAACAAATGCCCTTTGTTGACCCACCTTAAACCCCCGTTCACTAAACGAACTAGGTCAGCTGAGACAGATGTTGCCCCCATGCTCGTCGGCGTGACCCGGGTGCATACTTTTGCTCTCCAGTTGGAAGTTGAATGGTGAACTTCTAATATTGACTTCACGTTCATTTTTTCTGTTTTTTTATGTGATGCCAACTGCGGCTGACAAGGGTATTCAAAATGATACTTTCCCGTACAAAGCGTCCTCCGCATGGTGATCCTTCAAACCCACTGTCGTCAAAATCAAAGATGATTTGTGACACAAGAATTGGTACAACTACGCAATATTATCTTATGTTTTGACTCCATGAAAGCTAGTAAAGGCGCGAATTCGTTTATACCTGTATATTCCTACGCTTGTGTTTGGTCACCTCACTGGCGGACAATAGGCCTCTCACAGTTGAGCAGTATTCGTTGAATGGGTCATTCTTTCTCAAAATCGGCCGGATAGTTAAATTAAGCAACCTACCCTGTTGTCCTGATGTTCATTCTAGAGGCTGGTGTAGTCACATAGTTATGTTGTCGGTACATCGAGGTTTGATGTGGCCGCTTTAACCATGATAAAACAAAGCAGACATCTAGTTCACAGTGATACCGCCAACCACCCTAATTAAGTTTTTTCGGGCAAGTCGACTGAGGTTATTCGTGCAAGCTCACTGTATCCGCTGCATCCAGTACGAGCACACGCTTTCCACCGATATGGTGGCACATTACTTTCGTTTCTGCTGTGTTTCGACGATGTCGATCCAACAGTTAGACGGTCTGCTTTCGGCTTCACATTGGGGACGTCGACGGGCACATGCGTTTTTGTTTGTTCTGCCTGGGATAGCCTTGGTTTCTAGTCCCACTTGCTCTCCTACTATCACCTTAGTGTCCTGTGTGTACCATGCTCGGAAAGCAAACAGGTGAACCTCATCCGAGTGGTTTGTTTTACATGATGACACAGAATCAACGAACCGTGCTTACAGCAGCGTGACTGACTTTCCTGCTCTCGAAGTGATTATTCCTACCCCTGAAGTTAATCCCTTAAGCTCTGGCTGAAATCTTTTAGTGGGTTCCCATGAAGATAAGCAGCTCATTTCCACTTCATTTCTGGTTGTGACTTGCAGTTTTTAGCAATGGGGTAATGCAGCTTACACAATTATAGTCCTTTTTGGTGTAAATTGTTGTAAATTGATGTTATAAATTGTTATAAATGGATATAAAGAGACGGTGAACCATCGGAGTATAAATATGCACCATTACCATTACCATGAAGCAACATACTTCATATGAGGTTGCGGAAAACTCTTGAGCAAGCCATGACCTTCTTGATGCTCATCATATAGGGGCATCCCGCAAATTCCCCTTAAAATTTTGCTCTTCTCGAACCCACATTGGACGGGCTTCACTCATTTGCACACAAATTTGGTTTTTACGGAAGGCTCAACTGCACGCACTAAACGAGAGACCTGGATTCGGTTGACCGTTCCGTTAAAGCCACATTAGTCTGCAAGTGTGTGTTCCGTGAACTGTTTCATTGCCATCTGAAGTAATGTGAGATATGGTAATATTAGTAATTTGGATGCACTTGAGGCGCTATTGCCAGGTGCAAAAATGTCAGTGGTTGAGCTCACAACATTGACATTGCGAGGAGACTGGATCGTAAAGTGAGTTCGCGTCAAAGTCTACATGGTTAAAATCACTACGTTCAACCAAGGCAATCTGTGTTTTTTTCGACCGTTATTCATTTGAGTGTCGTGTGCGTAGCCAACTATCGTTCCTATACTCTTGCTTTTGACTGATCAGCATAATACTGTGAAATGTGGGAACGCTTGAATTTAGCCATTCTGAAGAGTCTAGTAGCACGATATACAGTCTGGCTGATTAATCTGATATATAAAAAAGAAGCAACCTTAGGGAGGTAGGATCAGAAAGTTTACTGACGGTCGAAAACAAAACCGTTAACATTCAGCTTGTGAATTTCCAGCCAAATGGACAGAGAGTTGTTTGAGTTTGACCAGTTCGCAACTTAGATTCAGTTTACAGGTAGCTGGTCCACTTTGGAACCAACGACGGACACGTTCCAAGCTGCACTATTTTCTGAGGTAACCAAAAAAATCTGCTATTCACATGAAAGTGGGCTGCTGGATGCGGGCAGGTGAACATACATTTGGGCGGTTTCCATAGTTGGCTAATTCTCTGTGCCCCCCCCCCCTGTGATCTCGTCAAGCCGGGAATCTTGAACTCTATTTGCGGGCCTAGGAGCATGCCAGAGAATACAGTACGAAAAAAAGACAAAGAGGCCGCTCAACTGCTGGCATGTCAATAAATAATGTTTGTGCGCATGCCCGAGGCCTGAACCTATTTCTGAGTGCGTAGCTTGCTTGACCTCTTTAAGAAACTCTGTTCCAACCTTATTACACCACTCATTGGTCGTATTTAAAGTACACTTGTAAGGATATATCAGAGCTCAGCCACTGTATGCCTCAGTCAATTGACACAGTTTTATTTGCTTTGTATTGACACCAATCACCAACACTGCATGTAGGATTTTTCAGTACTATCCACTCAGAAAAGCGAGTTGAAAGTTTAGGTCCGGATGCTGTGAGCAAAGAGTCATTGACGAATTTGCTTGCAGTGCGAAATAGCGCAATTTTTCTGTCCAGGGACTGCATTAGCAGCCTGTCTTCTACCAAACTGCACAGAAGACCGCACGAACAATCTGCTGAAAAGAGTACTTAGCGGGGATGAGTGGAAAGCCCCATATAGCTCGAGCTGGAACGATCAACCGAAGTAGAAAAAGGATCAAATTCCGTGTGTTCAAGAGATAAGATTGTAACAAACCTACAGTGAGGATGTTTGGTAGATTATCTGAAGGGTTGTACTTTCAGTTCATCTTATGAATCAACCTTTGGTTATACTCTTGTGTGGAGTAGACTGTGCGCATCCTCTGGTGACTGTTGTAGTCACTTTATGCGGCTGTGTATTGTGTCAGTTACGTAGCTCAATTGTTTTGACAAGTCACGCGATTCGTCACAGTTGTGCTCCAAATATGAGACCGACGCTAACGAAAGTTGGAAGGGCCGCAAAGTGTATAAAAGCTCTATTTCAGCGCTGAATGATACGAAATTCAAAACTCACGGAAAATGGACGGCGTTTCAGTGCTAAGTGCGAACATGTTACAGAAGCACCGAGTTAAACAAAGTGGGGCAAGTTAGCGAGCTTCGTCATTTTCAACGTGAAATGAAGGTGCAGTATGTTTGACTTATACACTCATCTGCATGCCAATTTTGTTCTGACGGGAGACTCACCTGTAACCCAGATGACTTTCTCGTTTATGATGTTCTTACTCAACTGAATGTGCTGCACCAGGCTGCTTCCTATTTTAGTTGGTACGATATTCGAGATATCCCAGTACATTGTGTTGACGTAATACACTGCTCATAAGGCTGCTGAAAACTGTTCGACAGCCTACGAGAGATTCGGCTGCGAATTAGGTCAGTCTCTCATGAAAACTAAAGTGGTATGCAAATGAGTGTATCTGTCAAATTTCATGCAACCTGGTTTGAAGCAGAACATAAGGCTGATGGAAACTCGGAGACTGCGCCTACCTTATGAGCCCATGAAGAGCAAAACCGATCGTGGACTGCCGAAGAATTTTCAGCAGCTTTATTAGTAGTGTACTACGTCTATACGAGATATTGCAAATAACTGAAATTTCGTCCTCTAAGTGGAGGTATGCCGAAAAGCCGAGAAGCACTGTACAACTGTTTCATCCTTATTACGGATCATTGGCTGTGTGCATCTCACGAAACTACGGGGAGTTTCAAACCCGTGACCTCCAGGCCAGTATTTCGAACATTTATCCGTTCGGCCAAGAAAGGCTGATCAGCAGTCCAATCATCTCACACTTATACGGTATATAGTGGTACTCATCCCTTAATCACGGTATCCACACCAGGTGGTCACGTTTTGATTGGCTCTGAAACTTCCTCCAGTCGCTTGAGAAGAGCACTGCTGATAATTCCTAACGAAACAGGTGTGCATTGCTTCTCGGCTATTCGGTATAGATTCGCTTTAGTTACGGGACAAAATTCCAATTGAAAATTCAAAAATCTCCTCACACTACCAACACTTGTACAGGGAGAATAATTTGCGTGTCAAGTGATGCTTTCATCTGAGCAGTCATCAGTCGTGGAGGCAGCCAGTGCATGACCACCTAACGTATTCCCTGACTGAAGGATGAATGATTATATATACTGTATAAATGTGAGTTTAGCACACTTCTAATTAAGCGTCCTGGTCGAAAGGTTCAGTTCAAACTACTATCCGGGAGGTCACGGGTTCGAAACTCCCTGGAGTTTCGTGAGATGCACACTGCAAATGATCCTGCAAAAAGGATGAATCGGCCGTGTGGAGCTTTTTGATTTTTCAGCCCAAAACGAAATCTCAACCGATAACCCCGAAAGTCTCCCCATACTAGCTACAATTTCTTTAAAGTATCTGAACTAGTTGATGATGTTGGCAGCCACTTTAAAATTAATGCAGCTACTTTGTACAGATACATATTAGTGAGTTTTGGAGAATGTACGTCTTATGGATTGATTATATTTTGGGGAAAAGATGGTTATCTTGGTGTTAAGAACAGTTTTTTTCAACGCGTCCTTGAATTCTTGCCCCTCAAGACCGAGTTTTTATCACTGCAAACAAAATCCATCTTGTTTATGTTGAGTGGTTGGCGTTTATAATGGTTTACTCGTTAAAGAATCCGTGGGCCACAAAGGTGCTTCCAAAAGGTGGTAGGGTAGCAAAAATAGTCTAGATATCTTTTCTTGTTATGAATCAAACCCGTAATACCAGTTGAAGACAGCTTAACCTGATATGAACTTGGAGGCTGTTTTGTACCGGATTGTTTTTTGTAGAAAGCATGTTGTTGTAAACCAAGACTAGTGCTCAATTTGGTTGCGGGTCTCGTTATCTGACAGGGTTACCTTTTGAAAGTTTTTGGATAGCTTGACATAAACGCTGACAACCGTGTCAGTGTCACGGAGCACTTGCTCCATCGACCTCTGAAACAGACATCTGGTATTCAACGAGAGATGATTCAGGTAAATTAGGCCTCACTGTTTACAAGCTGCAAGGAGTTGACAGAGTTCTACCACTGCCAAACCAAGTTTTTTTGGTTTAGATTCCTCTGTGATATTCCCAGAACTTTTGAAAGCGTTTTGGCTCCAGAGAAAGACATTTTTACGAGTTATTCGTGTGCCTAAACAGATGCAGGATAACAAATCATGAGGAACCAACTTATCATATTTAAATACCTTCATTTTTGAGTTTGCTCTTGCAATTTATATCACTCATATTAAGAATGGCTCGTGTAAGCATTAGTTGTTGTCTCGCAAAGTGCCGCCTTACTGTCTCTCTTCACCTTCTATATGCGGCACTTCTCGGCTGAAAGACAATGAAGTTTCGGTAGTCTACCCATCAAAAATTCGCCCCGATATACATTGTTTCTTCTATGGTTAAATCAAGTTGTTTTCCAACTCTGTATAACCTACAACGATGACTTCTTACTGGTAAATGGGGAAAGAAAGTAAACCTAGTGAAAACATAGTAAACATAGTGAAACTATGACTAGCAAAGCACAGTATTCCAAGAGCCATAAATAGACATTAAAAGCGAACCATGTGTGAAAAAATCGTTCAGCTGTAACACCCTTTCGGTGCCTAGCTGCCATGCCACCTGAAGGAAGCACAAGGGCTGGGATAATGCCAGGTTGCCCACGCCTAGACAGAAGAAGTAGAGATGCAGAGGTCAGGTTCGAACCACGGATCTTCTGGTAAGTAAATTCGCTCTGTAACCACTGATCCATCTCGCCATCTGCGCACAATACCTCTCGCGCTATGACGCTATACTTTGTTCATGGTAAAATGGACAAGATCCATTACCGGTAATGTCGACAGAGAAGGCTATAAATATTGCAGTGTCTCTGGCTGATCGGGTTTTGCACACCACGTTGAAGTTACCACAATAGAAGGATGTGGACATTTAAATGTGGGAAAGTTTTTTCAGTTTAGGAGGACGGTTTAATCATGATCCCAGCTAACCAGTCTCGCAACTGTAGGCGTTGTGCGCAGACCAGGCTAAGAACCAATCTTTTGAAATAATGAAATTTTTAGTGCATTTTACTCACTCACATGGGTGTGCAACCGTCCTACAGAGACATCAAGAGATATCAAGAGATATCAATGGACAGATTCCTTAGGTTGGTTGTGTTTCGTCTTCGACGGTTGAACTTTGGAAATGATACCATGAGTGACAACTCTGACACGGTTTACAGTCGCCAACTATATTCCTCAAGAGAATAAATCTTACAGGCAGTCACTCTTTTGAATCCTGTTTACTATAGCAAAGTAATTTCCTACATTATTGGTGCAGCAGCTCTCTCTCTCTCCGAAAACATTTATCCGCACAGGCAAGCTATTATGGTCTCTTCTCGTCACTAGGAAAGCATCATTTTATAACAATCCCTGTAACTTTTACGTGTTGCATAACAGTCATCTGGCATTGTGAAACAATTGTTTATTCTTCCAGTATGACAGAAATAGTCAAAGAAAAAGTGGATTTTCGTATTTCCAGTATGTGTATCTTTCAATTAGTTCTGTAAATATTTCCATACTTCCGCCAGCTGCCAGTAAATTCATCCCTTCCTTGTTTGATTTTCAATCCGATCAGCCAAAAACTTCCAGTTTTTTCACTCATCTCCAGACAGAAATCGCTTATAAAATCGATTAGATCGCTAAAAATACGTTGAAACGCGAGAGGTGGTTTTAACAGTGAAATGTTTTTCTCAAGCTCTGCTTAAGACTAGAATGCTCAGATTAAGTTTTGTTCGTATTTTTACTTTCAAACATTAGTGCCTTGTGCAATTCGAGTGATAATCGTGCAAACCTCGTCCTGCAAACAGCGCCCCTGTAGGCCTCCCAAATTTTACCGGAAACTGCCGGTTAGTTTACCCACAACAACACCGATACAGTGCATTTCTGTGTAACGGTTGAGTACCAGAAGTGATCTGGTGTAAAATCTGTAAAACAATTTTGTTCAGACATGGATGCTGAGGTACGTTTTCGGGTTGTAAACTGAACCGAATGCAGGCAAACTAATACTCGGTAGCAAAAGTAGCTCAGAGTGCGATTGACCTTTTTGGTGTTATCGGCTCTGGACTGAGTATTGGCTGAGGACTCAGGTTCCAAGTACGTTGCTCGCTCTAGGGACAGTGCACTCTTGTGACCAGCTAAAATCCCGGTTATCTTAGAAACAAACTCTCTTGAGAGACCCTTTAGCCTTGTAGTTACATACTTTCTCAACACTTTTGTGCTTAGCGTGACTAGCTGAAGCAGAATGTGTAAGTTTGTTGGTTTACTAGGAACAGGAAAGGGAGAAACAATCGAATTAGACGTCACTGTATTTTTCTCTCCGTGGTCCCACTTTTAAGTTTTTGAGTGAATTTGTTTTGTCGTTTCTGCTCCCGCATTCACAAAGCACTGGATATTTGAGTTCCTTGTTGACAAGATTCAAACATCGAAGAGTAATTTAGCAGGACATATTTGTCAAAACTTGACTGAAATCATCGTAAAACTGAATGGCTTAAACGGATTACACATAGTCTTGGCTGACAGATATTTCAGTGCACCTCAGAGAAGAGGGGTTTATAATGTCGAATAGCAACAGTCCTAGTGCTTAGTGCATGAACAGAGACAAAATTGTGCAGAACAGTCGTGAAAATTTTCCGCCTGTTAGTAGCACAGCATTTTAGTAAGATTAAGTGACTGGCACAGAGAAACGTAGATTTCCACCGCGCAGCAATTTCACATCAATGAGCACATTTTCGTAGGCATATTTGCACTGTTTAAACATAATTTTGTCTCCTTTTTGGAGTAAAGGACTTTTCACCGACAGGATAAGATGTGATAGGGATTTCCAGTAGATAGATGTCCCGACTTTCCCGCAAATAGAAAATTTGTTGGTCTTGGTCCTATCACCGGTTCTGAGTTTTCTCTTTAAGTCGCCTGAATACCTTGGGCGCAGTTGAGGTTCAAATAAAGTCACTCACGGACAAACAAGTCCAAATAATATTCCGGGGTAGCATGACGCATTCTGTGCAAAGCTTCAGATTTTCGAAATCACCGATCTTAACTACAGATTTCAGTGGAGGCTTTCAGTGCCTGTAAGCGTAATAAGCAGACTTTCCCGTGAAAATGGTGCCTATCCATAAGCTATGTGTTCTAATATGACGGCGATCAGTTTTTAAAGTGCGGTGTAGCTGGTGAAGTAGTGGTAAATTTACTATACCCACAATACAGGGCGAAAAACTCCTCCTGCGTAGTAAAGGGAGTTAAATTAAACCAGAGAGATACCGGACAATGAAAAGGGTCACTATGGTGAGGTGACCACTGCATAGGGACATGTTGAACGAGGATTTTACCATGCTGAATGCGTTACTTTGGTAACCAAGAACGTATATTCAGTTAAATGTCATTTTTGAAACAGGGTGGTTGCAAATTACTATGCCTGTTATCAGGATTTTGTGATTCTCTCAACCCCATTATTTTAATGTGCGACCTAAAGTATTTTGATCTCAATGTTTTCAGACTGTAAAATGTTTGGATGTCGGCCAATGTAAATCTTAGTTTATGAAGAGTGGATTTTGGCTGTCTGTAGGGGGTCTTCGAGCTCTGATGCTGGTTATCGCTTGGTTGCACCCAAGCGGGTGAGGTCTTTTGGCCTTATAATTACGTTCAGTCGAGTATCCTATATCCGAGGCAAGGTTATCGGTCTACTAACACTTCAGGGTATACTCTCCGGTCGGGACAAAGCGGCCATTACCCACCACAGAATGCCTTCATTCAAAATACGGAAACCTCTAACTCAAAGTATGCAGTAACCTAAGGGCTTCCTGCTTCCTTGATTAACACGCCTGATGTAAGGAGAAACAACTATGGTCAAAACCGAACAGCTTGTGTGCATCCAAAATGTCCAAATGTTATTATTTTACTGTGGGTTGATCAGATGGTTGTTGATCTGCTCGCCGAGCTTAGCAATTGGTTTGCAAACGTTTCGTCCCCAGTCGAGGAGACATCGTCAGTGCGCAGTTGAGTGGGTGCTTCATCCGTGCCTAGCTGCGTTTATATAGTTTTGGAAGAGCATCTAATATCTTGTCATGTGATTGGCGAATTGGTATATACCTTTCTTGTAGTATTATTGGCCCGATCGTGATTTGCGCCGCGTTGTGGTCCGTATGCTTCGTATTCTATTGGTCGGTTGGATGGCCGTTTTGGGGTGTTTCAGGTCCGGTTTCTATTGGTCCGTTCCCGGCTTGTCTTGCGTTGTGGTCTCTCTTCCTTGACTTTGGTTGGTTGTGATGGTGGTTTCTATTTTTGGCAGTTTCATTACTTCATCCCAATTCAACCTGATTGTTTGTTAGTTTTGGTTTGTCTGCCTCTGCGTTCTGTAGTTCAGTAGTTCTCTTACTTGCAGTGGTCGACAGACTGGGTCGATTTTGATGTTTTTGTTGATGGCTTTGTCAGTGGAGTGCCATGCTTTCATGAATTCACGTGCCTTTCTTGTTCTCGCTTGAGCCAGTATGTGAACGGTGGTCCAGTCGAATTTGTATCCATCTTGATCTTCGTGCACGGAGATGAGTGAAAATTCGTCGTGCCTTTTGGTTGCAAGTTTGTGTTCATGTATTCTAGTAGAGAGCTTCCTTCCTGTTTGTCCCACGTAGTGTTTGTCACAATCTCCGCACTGAATCTTGTACACGACGTTGGTCCTGAACATTGTGTCCAATCGTTCTTTTGGGTTTGATAGTGTTCTCCGTAGGGTGTTTGCAGGTTTGTGGGACACTGTTGTGTTGTATTGTCGTAGAAGCGTGCGGTCATTTTCGAAGTATTCCTGATGTGTGATCCGTTTGTTTTCTCCTTGTGCTGTTGGGCTGGTCAAATTGAGTGTTCTGAGAGTCCACCAGATGAAATTTTTTGGGTATCCATTTCTCTAAAAAACTCTGTACAAGTGCTTCTCTTCTCTGACTTTTGACTCCGTAGTGTTACAGTCCATCTCAATACGCTTGAAAAGAGTCCGGATGCAGCTTTGCTTGTGACAGTTCAGATGATTGCTGTGGCAGCTGAGAATTTGATCTGTATGTGTTACCTTTCTGTAGACTTCCGTCTGCAGTTGTCCGTTTGGTAATCTCGTGATGAGGACATCTAAGAATGCCAGGTTCCCATCGGTTTCTTCTTCCATTGTGAAGTGGATGTCGTCAAACACGCTGTTTATTAGTTGACTTGTTCGTTGTAGTTCACTCCTTTTGATGATGACAAAAATGTCATCGAAGTAGCGGATCCATATCTTGGGGTTTAAGTCGGGAAGTACAGTTCGTTCCAGTTTTTGCATTACAAATTCTGCAATCAATCCAGAAAACGGAGATCTCATTGGCTGTTGTTTTTAAAACGTAAGAAAAGCTCAAATGCAAGCAAACATAATAAAATATCACTTTGCTTCCATTTGGAAACAAAGTTATATTGAATTTTAAGAATCCGTATCAAATGTTTTTGTAGTATCTTCGGCGAGTACAGGTCAGGCTAATGATACAGGGGATGGCTGCACTTATGAATGCAGCATGCTATCTGTCTCACCAGGCCCCACTTACTGTGTCTAAAATAAATTAATGTAACTTCGGCTATGAACAGGCACAATTTCACGGCTGTCAGCTGCAGACTAAAATGCCTGCTATTCCATCCGAGCGCCGCGGAGGCGATCCAACTCTGTGAGGCATTTTCATGTTTTTACGCGAACACTGTACAGTGAACACAGTCTACAGTATGTAGCACCACACCAAGCAAGCTTGTCTATTTGGACGAATAGTTTTCACAGGCGTTGGTATGTTGTTATCGATTTCTGCAACAAGCACATTTACTGAAAATGGACGACCACAACAATTTTTCCTCCGTAGTTAGAAACGCTTCATTCCAAAATATTTTCTGACAACAGGACATACGTTAAAGTGATGAAGGTAGGGCAGTGACGATCACTAAATTCACGGTTGTGGAAAAATTACCCGGAAAAGTAACCATACTTGAAATTCCATGGTGAATGGTAAACGCATTCCACTATACCTGGGGCACCATGCCTCACCTGTTTATTTATTGCCGCTAATAAACCTTTTTGCCAAATCTGCTAGGGTGTGACGATAGTTAGCTGAAGATTTTAGGAACAAGAAACATCCTAGGTATTCGTCCATGTATTGAAAAGGCACGTATGGTAAGGTCGCATCAAAATTCCTTCTGAGATTTTTGTTTTTGTAACCCACGGAAAACCGAGATAGACCACCAGGGTTTCCTTTGGAAATTGTGGAACCAACAAACCTGTCAGGTCAGCGAAACTTAATGCCGCTGCTTTTCTGGATAGTTCTTCCCAATCTGAACGCTGTAAGGTGTGCGAAACTGTAATAAGGTCACCATATTTTCCCGAATTCTTTATTTTAATTTAATTTGGAACATTTTGGTATTCAAATTATATGGCCCAGATAGTTGTCCAATTACCAGTGAGTTCATCATTGATTTCTGTTTGTAACCCGCGGATCTAAGGCACAGTCCTATGTACTGGGAGTCCGAGACGCTATCAAGGTCGCTTCACTGGTCTGATCGGCAAATGACTTTGAGCTATATTCTGCATGCACGGTGCTCATGGATTCAACCAACACTGATTCAAAATCAAACTTGCAATGTTTCATATCATGATAAGCACTTATTTCTGAGTTGCACTCTTTGTATGAGCAACATAACTCTTCGTTAGGCTCTAGTAGAAGTGGACCAGCGAGTTGCTGTTGATGGTGGACAGGGAAAGTACGCGCCCCAACAAGCTTTCCGGAGTAGGCAAAAGAATGATTGCGAAGAACTTTGGTTTGTCCATATTTTCGGTGAACAGTATCGGCTAAACACTGTAAGTAGGATACTCAGAAAACGAAGGAGTCAAATTGAGAGAAGTTTGCTGAGGGTCCTACCTAGCCAGATGAAAATTATCACGCACATAAAACAGGCCCTTCCGTTTGCGGCTGAGGGTCAGGAGCCTCCAGCAAGTACCTTTCTGTTGGTCTCTTCTGCAACACAAAAACACGGGTAAATCCCCTGGTTGACTAGCATGCAAGTGGTGTATCAGCACTGGCTCTTAGGTTACTGAATTATGAGTAAAATGTGGTGAACAACGAGAGTAGAAAGTGCTACTTGAACGGTCCGGCGAACTTCGTTTGCTGTTGGTACAGCATGAGAGGGAGCTCACAGCACAGGATGTCACAATTGGATAGTTTAATTGTGTAGTTTATGTTATTATATTTCGTGGGAGATAAATGCAACTAAGACAGAATTGTAAAAGGAAATGTTTCATGAGATGTAAGCACCTAATTTGCAGTTGTGGGTCAAAAACGTTCAGCGCTCTGTTAGTGAGCAACCAGGAGCAAAAAAATACGTGGGAATGAGACTATCTGTACATGGACTTTGCGTGGAAGCAGATAGATCAGCTTAAGGGTAGGCCCCGAGTCCGCTTCGACCGCATCTGTGAACACAAGACAGGTGGATATATTCTTATCAACATTAGTGCATAGGAAGCTAGCAAACGGAGTATTGTGGTGCTGCGATATCACAATGGATAATCTTTTGGAGGCAGCGATGTGCAGCTTGTTCCACAGATATTTCCTAGGGAAAATAAAGAGAAACTGATGGCCTGGCGGTTTGCACATTCAAACATAAAAGAACAATTAGGCATGGAGGCGTCCGGGTCGTTCCTACTCCTTGGTTTTGGGAAAAGTGAATTTCAGAAATTATTCTTCGACTTGTGGGGAAATATTGACTAACAAGAAGGTCCCGTGTACGTTTTTTCACCATTTCCAGTTCTTTCATGTTAATCTTCCTTTTGCAGAACTTTCGTTCTCATAATTTTCCTTCTCCGCTTCCCAACTACCATCTGCATCGGCGAGTGGTTTTTTATTGTTAAGGCGTTATCAAGTGTATTAACTCCTGATCCGTGCCACCGAAGTAAAAATGCACAGTGACTAACCGCGTGACTCGACTGCAAACTGATATGGCAGTTCAGCAAAAGTCCGGCACTGTCGTCGACGCTCGCCAGAATAACATGCTCCGGGACACGCTAGAAGAAGAGGATATATGTTCTCTATATATTGTAAAAGGTATTGGATGAATAGTTGCTCGAATAGACAAGGCTTACGAAGCCTTGCAGCATATCGCCACGTGGTGAAAAATGTGGATGTTTAGATTTTTTGTCCTCAAACTCAGTTTCTGAGTCTCAAGGTGGGTGAACTGGAAGGCACGTGGCAGAATATAACTGGAGAATGAATATGGAACCTGCTCTGGGGTGAATCTCGTGTACAATCCGTGCACGAAGAAAATGGTTTGCAAGCATGATTGGATTAAAATGACTGATGTAAAACACGAGCATGACCTGTTGATAGGTCCACGAACTCCCTTAGCCTGGATCGATAACGCGCTAATTTGTTTAGATATCTTAACAGTCAGTTGGTATCTATGTGCCTTTGCTTCAACTGACCTATGAAGCATACAAACGGTCAGCTGGGAATAAGCTTTGAGAAACTTTGCACGTTGAACTACAGGATACGCGACAAGAAAGGCAATATCAAAGACTGCTTACAGTGAAACTCGTGTAAAACCATCTGAACAACTCATGCTTTCAAAGGGATGGGGAACGGTACCGAAGGGTGGCTAAACTGAGGGTTCAAGTGACTGTCAATGGTTCTCAAATCTGTTTTGTGCAGTCGAACAATGGAGTGGGTTGCAACAGATGCAGTCCATATGGATGAAACAAATTTATGTTAATATGTGCTCTTCTAGAGTTTAGTTCGGTCTGTGCACGTCTAAGATCGGAGGAAATTACCTTCAGACTCATTCTAGTCTTGGTACGTTGAAAAGTTTACTCAAAAACATGATAAAGAGGTTACAGCTAAACGGTTAATGTCACCACTGGTGCCGCTTTACTGATGAACCAACCCCATACTAAGCACTGATGACATGAGAGGATTTGAAACGTACTTGGGTTATTACGACAGCTGACATGCGGTGTCCCTTCTAGTATATTTGCAGTTTCAAATCCAAGTCCACGTATGCTGAAGTTATTTCGTCGCCAATTTACCCACAAGGCATCGTGCGAAGCCCATCTGCGGCAACACTACCGATGACCTAGTTAGCTCTGTCAACAGATCCGGCGGTCATGGGGGTGCCCTTCGGCCTTGCACGATTTAACAGTATAACCCGAAGTTATCAATCATTGAACGGGGGAAAACAGAGCCAACTGATTCCCGCCAAAAACACTTTTGCTATGCTTCCGATTCTTATTTTGCAGACTATCGGTCTAGGACTCAAGTTAGTGCCACTTCTGACCGCAAACGTCCTGAGTGCTTGTTCTTAGTCGTCGAGGTAAAACAGTGTTCGATTTCCTTTTTGCATTCATTTAGCGAAGCTTGTCTGAACGTGGCGAGTGATTGTATGCGAGTGAATGAGAATTTCCATATCTAGTAGGCTAAAGCGCATTATCACCCTTCCTCATTGCATATGGAAGTCGCTGATGTATCAGATTCCACGAGTACATTATTTGTCCAATGCTACACACCGGTAAGTAGGTGATGTTCCAGTGAAGGAAAGGTTATTTGTTGGCACAAGATTGGAAGGCGTTTCTGGTCTAGTACCTTACTTGACCTCATTGGTAAAGGTCTGAATGTCCTTGTAGCGTTAACCAGCACGTGCTTTCAAATTATAAATACAAAAGAATGTCGGCTGCGTGCCTTGGAAACTTCGATCAATCGTTTGAACCTAGGCTACGATGCACCAACACTATCCGTTAAAATGAATGCGTCGGTTTTTTGCTCTTAAAAACGGCCACCGGAGGTTTATGTCGGAGTGGTGCACCAACGGGGCATTTGCGAAGACAGATGTAACTGTTTTTCAAGTTCGTGTGCACTTTGCAATGTCGGACAGCGCAGACTTTCATCTACGAACCCTTTGATATGGCAGCGCGCGGTTAGCAAGTTTTTCCGAAATTCAATTTTCCCACTCAGTCGTAGTGCGCAGACAAATGAAAATAACAACTGTTAAAAAGTATAGTTAGGTGGGAAGATGCGAAACCGCACACTAACCAGAGCCGAAATGATCATTTGCAACACGCTGAACACAAGCTACAGGTCGTCCGAAATATCGTAATTTCGATAGTATGGCCTCATTAAATTCCAGTAGCTCTTAAAATCGAATGCTTCCTAAGTTGTCTGATCAGATATCGCTTCAGATTACTCATCGGCACAGGCGAATTAAAGTTAAGCAAACTCCAGTAAATTTCTTCGGCGATATATATAATTTCCCTCTTTTTTATGACCACTTGAATGGCAGAAAAGGAGAGCTACGTAAACGGCCCATTTTCTACGAAAACAAGGGTGGGTTGGCAGCTTTGGCTTGCCTTACAGCAGTTCCGGATTAGGTTGTCTTACTTACAAAACCGAACGTACCGGATATCCCAGAGTTTCACCAGGAGGGCCTTCGTGCCTTGGCACTAGATGCATTGTTCTTTTAACCACTCACTTGGATCACGCAAAGTCTTTTCCATCTAACATAAGTGTGTTTCGCGCAGCTAACTAGATATGAGGTGTGTCAAGCCTGTGGCGTAAACTGCGTGAACGTTTGTGCGCGTCCGTGTGCCAAATGCCCACAAGCCTTTACTATTGACTATCTGTGTAAGCGGATGGATCACGATTGCTTTCATGACAAGTCTGAAGCAACCAATTCCCTTTTCCTCAGTGAAGTTCCAGTTAGAACGCGGAAACCCTAACAACAACACTACACTTTTCAAAATTAACTTCGGTTGCGTAACTCCGTCTATATCCATAGTGTTATTGAGTGCCAAAAGTGTGATTCGAAAGCTGGATCCTGTTTCAACCGAGAGGTAAATGAGCCAAACACACTTTGAATAATCAGATTTTATGTGTTCTGTTGTGGGCAGCCTGAGGAATGCGCCGTCAAGTCTCACCAAAACAGAGGATAGTAGCTTTGAAGCACCGTACATTGTCAGCTTGGATTACACGAAAGTACATGGAGATTCACAGTGATTGGTTGCTTAGGTATGGCGTGTTGATAGCCAAGAACATTACTTGTCCAGCTGGCTTTTACAATTTTCCATTTCCAGTGCCATTTGATTGGTGAGCCAGACTGTTGAAAATTCATGACCGTTACCACTCGGCTTTGGTGATTACCCCGACTTGGTTTACGTGTGCTATCATCTTGCTTAGGTCTGTATGCTAGCGTCTCCAAGGCATGACAGTTCAGGACCCTGGCTAATGTAGTTTGGGGCCAACGTCAGTTTTTCCGTGATTTGCCAGCAGTGTTTAATCATCTTAGCTATTATTACAAAAGATCTATCCGTCCTAAATTGGGCTTAGTGTTTACGAAAATGACATAAGCCTCCAAGGAACTCAGCGGCTGGGCAATTTCCTCCGCGGCATAGAGAACAGACTGAGTATTTTGGGGTTAGGCCACATCTTTACCATAAAGACAAGAAAAGTAATTATTGCTGACGTTTTGCTATACTCCCTCTGAGAATATTGATTATTGATTAGATCGATTGCAATAGATGGACACACCAGACACTGTGTGCAGTCAGGTTTCGGCCTTTAGTCTGCAGCGAAACAGATCCAACATATGCATCATTCAGTCGTTCCACCTAAGCCTAATTTGGGCTTTCCACTCGTGTCGACTAAGTTTTGATAATTCTAGTCGACACAACACGACTTTTGAATTTTCAATGCTGTGTGTGTGTAGAATTCTCATTTTGGGACATCCTAGTGTGTGTATTTGTCCCTTTTTTCTATAGTGAATGGGAACAATCGACCAATAAAGCCTATAAATGGCGGAACGAACAGGCCCGATATATTTGGAATTAAGCATTCTTTTAACGAATCAACAGACCCAGTGCTGCCTCGACAGCAGTCAGTCCCATGGGTAATCGATGAAGGGGAATCACTGCCAACAACGATGTGACGACTCTTATTTGAGCCAAGTTGGGTATGGGCATACCAGTTGGGAGTATTGGATTACTGTACTATCCAATCCGGAATTTGTTTGGTTGGCCTACTAAACGTAGGAAAATAAGTGGTTATAGGCAAGCTACCGAACAAATATATATTACAACGAGGAAGCCGCATATGAGGGGTTATGAAGTCTTTTGGTTTTAGCCTCACCGTTCAGTGCATTTGACATAGGCCCCAGGTCCGCTATATCGCATAAGAGGATGGGCTTGAAAAGTTTCAGCTTTTTAAACCTCCGAAATGAACAGAATGCTCCATGGCCTTAGTTGTAACTTCAGCAACAATGGGAAATATTTTGAACCTTTGGTAGTCTTTCTTATTGTCTGAAAAACAGCAATCAATATTCTTTTTATCTAAGCT
Source organism: Opisthorchis felineus (assembly GCA_004794785.1). Lineage (NCBI taxonomy): Eukaryota > Metazoa > Platyhelminthes > Trematoda > Opisthorchiida > Opisthorchiidae > Opisthorchis > Opisthorchis felineus. The sequence goes on from SJOL01010758.1 coordinate 253,056, forward strand.
TACCGGATTTGGTAGTAACCGACATAAAGCATATGACACTCAAGGGTATGGCGTACATGTCCCAAATTATCTGGCGAGGCAATCCTAAGGCACTTTTGAAAACAGCAATGCTTTGAAAAAACATGGGGACCTTGATCCCCATACCTCGTCCGTCTTAATTTTTAGTTGATTTGGGACGACAAATACGAAACAGCCGTTTTTGGAAATTCATCCTCAGATGATTCAAACCATCTGAAACACTAATGGAAAAATTACACAACACTGTTTCTATAACGCTCACAATCAGCTGTTTATAAGAGTTACAAGTGAACTTTCGATTTAACAGTCAGATGTTTGGACAACCCACCGTCTGTACGGCTTATGCTTTTCTTTCGGGATGTGATTACTGTGGTAAAAAGTAACACATTTGTATTAGTCCCTTTTGCTTTTTTCGGAACCAAGCATACGGAGGTTTTTTTACGGGTTTTGCTGAAAGCACCTGATTGCAGAATTGTTTTCAATGACCTCTTGTAGAGCAACTTGGTTTCAAATGCGTGGCGTACACTTTCAAGGTCAGATGAACCGCGTCCAGGACAACTGTTCTTTGTTCGAGCGCTTAAGTGCTCTATCTCCACCACTAACCAGTACGACACACTCCCCCAGTGGTTGCCTGCTGTGAGCTGATGCGGGTTTTGCAAACAGACATGCACACAGACCTGAAGCGCATGCGAACGGAACAGCAATATTATCTTAATCTCAACCATCAACTTAGAAATCAACATGCGAGGAAATTTGCTGACGCGTGAATTATATCTGTGACCAGCACCTCAAAAGCATTTTGATTGAGTTTACGACTGTTGTCGCCATTGAAAGATCGTAACCGTTATCTTGACCACTGACATAGCTTAGATAACAGTGGCCTACTTTGTCACGGAAGAGAAAGAAAGCGTCGAAAAATGTCCACATTAATTTGACTCTAACTAAATCCCAGCTAAATCTCTTGTTTAATTGGACGTGCTGCATGAAGCCACTTTACGTTTAATTTGGTGCGGCATTCGAGACGTCGCAGTACATTGCCTAGACGGAGCGTACTGCTCAACCCAGAACCAATTTCGCCTCTCTTGGGGCTCATTAGGTAGACGTCATCCCCAGTTTCTATCATCCTTTTGTTCTACTTCGACGCAATTCGCGAAACAAATTCACTTACCCACCAATTTGATTTTAAAATGAGATCCAGTTGAATTACAGACGAATGACTTATTAATACTGTTCCCCTCCTGGTTTCAAGCAGAACATATGCCTGACGGAAAATAGTGGACTGCACCTACCTGATGCGCCCCAAGAATGGTGTGCTGTCAAACAGTTTTCAGCAAACTTATGTTTAAGAAATTTCCACATTTCTGACGGTCTTTTTGACTGATCTGGTCAACGCCATGTTCTTCATGTTAATGTGTTTTGAGAGTATATGCCCCCAAACTGTGCTTGAAAATCTGGCTTGTCGCGAAAGTTGCTGATCTTGAAGCCGATGATGAGTACAATGATTGTAGTTATTTCGCTCATGATGGTAACGAAGTTGATCATGCGACTGATGATTTTGATGATGGTTATAATCTCGGTAATGACAGTGATTTTGATGACTACTATGATGATTAAGCAGTGTGCCATGTCAGAAAATATACCTCCATTTTTCCAATAGCGAGCCAACTGAGACATGAGGCGGCCTTTGTGCCGCAAATTCAGTTGAAGAATATCACAGATGGGAGATTCATTTTAGTAGCCCATTAAAAATAAGTTAATTTGCACATGTGTGTATTTTGCCAGGTGATGATAATTGTGTCCACGATGATGATGATGATGATGATGGTGATGAAGATGGCGATAAAGACCGCGGCAACGCTGCTGACCTGTTTTGGAATTTCGTGCCCGGAACATCCCACCTGTGTGCACCATACTTTAGTGTCTAACACCAGTGATATTTCTTGCATTGGTTCACAAGTACTTGCAAAAAGTATCAACCTTGAAGAAAGAAGAATAAATGGACCAGAATAAAATGTCTTTAGATTAGCGTTGACCTTCAAGTAATTGCAGTATTAAGCCCGAAATACGCTGAGCCAGGCATAACTTATTCCAATTGTACGCGGATTGTTGATGGCAGCTAATCTCTGAATGCTATCCAGTATATTTTTTCATTGGGATATCGAACAATTTTAATGATCTACATTAAAGATGCCTTACCTCACCCTGGTCTCATCATATACTGTATGTGGCATTGAGGAAATAGAAAAATTTTTGTTTTGTCCTGCTGCAATATGATATCTGCTGTCTCAAATGTGCCCCTAAAATTCCATGTGCGTCAACTCAAATTTATCTGTTGGTTTAGGGCGCAATTCAACATCGCTTTAGTGACTGACTTTTCTACCACCTCCAAGTGAGTTTCGAGAGTTGATAAATGATAAAAATGATTCACTGTATAGCCTACACCTCTTACAAGGTTCTAATTGTGCCTACGGATGGTCCTTGTGTGAAAGGAAGGTTTATACCTATGATGAGGACATTAGTTTTGATTCACTTCTGTGGCTTCATCTCCACGTTGGTTACCCGCTTGCGTTCCTACAAAGCCGGAGGTCGGTGGTTCTCATCTTTTTGTTCAATTTTCGTGTAGTTGCACTTCTGATCCCAACTCAAATCCCAAAACCAAAACCAAAACTTTAACAACTTAACACCAGAGTCACTAATTTTCGTTCTCCCGTATGAACCGTTGTTCCATTAGGTTTTCCTACAGATGTGTAAAACACGTATGGGTGAATACCAAGTACTTTGGAATAGCCATATTCGATCATTATCAAAATTTTGCGACCCTGGTCGACACCAACTTATTCAGCCAAATCCGATGCAGCGTTGACTGCATGTGCGCAGTTTTTCTATATACAATCCAAGTTAATTGTGTGAAAACAATGCCTTGGATAGGCTTCTGCTGGCCTTCCGTGGCGAATTTGTATTGCCTCATAGATCAAAATGGTTACACACAGGACCATCCAACTCAAAAGGTTGCTGAAACTCCTACGACACCCCTGTACGCAGCAAAGCATCAGTGTTGAACACTGATGTCATGCTGTCGATGATGATGATGGTGGTGATGACTTCGACAGCCCATGATAGATCCCGTTCTCTTTATTTCCTACTTAAACACCAAATTGTATACAACAGGTGAAGTAGGCTTAGTTGCAATTTAATATGGTGATAACAGGGTACTTATCTAAATCCCCGGCTGGCTGTCTCGCTTATGGTATTCAACTAATATCAACTGAATTTGTGAATAACTGTATTTCGCCAAGCCGGTTTCAATCCCTGAAGACAGGTTAGTTAAGGCATCACAAACTACTCCTTATTAGTGATGCACATCAAGAACTGTGAGGCGAGCTTTGTGACCCATATTCCCATCCAAACCTAAGGATGTGGAGTTGATAGGTTCGTGATACATCTCCATGTTGGATATGGATAGCAAGATGATGTTATCCCCGATCTAAAAATCCTCAGGGGTAAAGCAAACATCTGGAAAATTGTTGCGATCATAGAGCAGCTATCAGCCAAAATGTGTTGGCGGTAATATAAATGCCACAGTTTTGGGGAGTAAGAGTGTCTACTTTATGATTGGACGATTTTTCCCATCTGTATAGACTAAATATCCTATTTTTTCTCAGCAAGGAAAACTTGGGGAAATCGATCTTCGTGAAGGAGTATTCCCTGTGTGACTTGAAATTATAAGATGGCAAATCTACCAAATTTTGATTTGTCGTGTTACCCTGTCCAAACAAATTTTCAAAAGCTTTAAAATCAATATTTTACGGCCATTCTGGAAGTGATAGTATTACACCGGATAAATTAGGGCAAACGCTTGCAATGTAACCGCTCAGAATAGAGCCAGCTATGCTCTTTTGGTGGTTTACAGAACCAACACGCTCTGAAACCTCATTAAGGCAACCATTCCCAGTAGTGGCAACCACTCAGTTCTTGTTGTCCGAAGATCGTAGATAAATTGAAAACTGAATTATCAGGTGACATTCACTCTTCGGCGGATGCTGGTATGGTGTATAAAGTTTTTTAAGTGATGCTTGAGTTGTGGTATACACAAGCTCAAACCATTTCTGTGTAGCCTGATGAAAATGCGGCAGTGACGTGCATTCAGAATTCCAATTTAAACTTCTTTTTACATGTTACAAATAGAGTTAGAGCAATAAGTTGGAACATGAGACGGTCGACGGAGCTCAGCTTAACAGAAACCTTCTGGTAGAGAGCTTTGTGAACAGTTGGGAGTATGCCCTTTTGTGTTTAGAAATTCAGTCTTAGTGTTTGTTTATGCTCAAAGATCCTTCGAATGGGCACCGGTAAATGGATGTTTGACGTTGATACACAGGGATTAGTTTGCGTTGTACTGTTTGCTCCGACGTTAAAGGATAACAGTCAACACCGTATGCAGTATGCACAGTTCACTCGTGTTACTGCACTACAGACCCATGCATTGCTAAATGGTGCCCAGAGACACTGGGAAACGCAAGCTATTATACTGAATTCACGTTCCCCGGGCCTAGAGAACCACGCAAAACCGCTGCCGAATTAGATAATTGGGCAGTTTGTGGAACAGTACGAAAACGACGATATGAAACGTGAGACGCTAATGAAGCTCTTGAGTGAGGTGATAGATATTTTGGAACCAGACTGTTGGGAACCCTTCAAGTATCGATCAAATAAGGACTAAGCTGGCAGAGGCCAGCTACGCTACGTTGCCATGTAGCATCCATTTACAAGAAACTGGCTCCTCTAAAATGATGCTGCAACACCAGAAGATACATCTCTCTGGAAGTCAAGAGTGGCGAATATGGCATTACGTTTCGTCACCCATCGAGGTGACATCATCAGTGCGTTATTGGCATTATGTAAACTCGTTCGCCAAATTTTGATACAGTTGGGCCTGGTGACCAGCTCAGTTCTTCCTTCGTTTTTTTCATGACACAACATTGACTGTCAGGGTTTACATGTTTCTCTAAAGATGATGTGCTCTACACTGAGCGGCCAGGTTGTTGTTCATCTTTACGCCAGAAAAGAAGATACCAAACGCCTTGGTAAACGTTATCTGTCTTATGACAGGTTTTGATGCCCTTTATTGGAAACAAGTAGTTGTCTTCAGGCAAATTGAACGGGAATCTTTTATTGTGAAAGTTAATATCACTCAGTTCTTGTAACGATCCTAAAAATCCATTGGTTGTTTGTCATTTAGCGTCGTTAGAAAATCGAGCCTTGTGCTGGTCCATTCCTTGATACGGTATTGGTGGCAAGGATGGAGGAGCACGCACTTTTGGAACACAAGACGGTTACACTACTCCTAAATAAGACATCAGCAGTAATAGCAGCGGTAATAGTGATGACATCAACAACAACAGCAGCAGTTTCAAGAGGAACAGCCGAAAAGCGCGAGAACATTTGAAGCCAATGCAGTCTGATTTCAAACGAAAACTACCTCACATCCGGCTTCCTCCAAACTAACAGACACTGATGGGAACACTGGCGGAACCTGCGGATAACGCATCATGTCAAGTGTAGCCATCTTATTGTATCAAAAGTTATGCGTGATATTACGTTGGCAGACCTACTGACATCGGCAAAAAGGACATTACCTTCGGTATTCGATAGCAGTGCCAGAAGATTCACTGTGAATATATTTTTTCGATTAGGAAATAAGGTTTATAGAGATTCCGAGACTAGGCCTGACTGATCGGCCCCAAGAGGTTTGAAATCGGTGGTGGGCTGCCATATTTTTCACTGACATTACCAGTGGTACTGAAATAAAGTATTCTGTGTTCTTTGCATCTACATCGAATCTGAGCGTTCTCAGCTGACAAGTCCAAGACTCATGTGTTTCATTCGGACTAGGCTATATTTGGGTGGGCGGATGTTGGGGAAACATGCGACACAAAACTTGACTCCTCCGACAATTAATAGACAAAAGCATAAGGCTGAGCAGTAGCAATGACACAAAGACATAGAGTAATTATAGGACAGAACGCAGATGTCACAGGGTTTGGAAGAGTAAGTCAAACTTCACTGCCTTGTCCAAAAGAAATAACCCAAGAAAACCTGAACTGCCATTACAATTGTTCTGTGGAAGTGGCACTTTTTCGCTTTTCTCCATTTCATAATCACATTCGTCAAAAATGTCGTATTGTAGGACACTTTGAAACGTGTCGCATTCGTCCTTCCACAGCATACACCTAAACACTCTTTCGTAGACAGCCGAATCTTGTTTACACTAGGTGCACTGAGAGAGCCAAAAAACTCGCTGAGATATCACATTACGGATCGATAGGAACATGGCTACTTTTCAAGTAGATACAGCGTGGGATATAACTGACATTCTATACGCCACTTGAATCTCCATAGGAACGTTTTTAAAGCGCTTAGGATGGGTCGGAAAGTCCCCCCGAGTAAACGATACGCTGCATGGGTGGGTTTTACTGCCAGTTTACATTTTTGTGCTCAATCTGCTTCGGGTGTATTTACTCCTATTTGTGTTCCCGTATTCAATTACTTGAGTAGAACAGTCCCACGCTCACATATTTTCTTTCGGATTCCGTTTAAAATTTACAGAACTCCTGCCGCAGTAACTTATTATAAAATGACAAGACGTGTTTTCAATCTAGATGGTGATGTTATTCAACTCCTTTTACCAGAAGACAAATTCGAGGTACACATCTTTGATATTACCTTTGTTTTGTCCAAGATAACTGACCTCACCCCTTGTGACCATACTTTAGGTGCCAAGCTGAATTACTTACAAAATACTGATTTGCTAATGTAGGCTAGTTGTTTGGCCAGGAAAATACCAACGTTTGCTCAGTTAAGTTTTGTGGTATCTCCTCTGGGAGATTGAATAACGTACCGTGGACACGCTATTGTCGATCACCAGTTCCTTAGGGCTCTTTTGGTAGCCAGACTTTTTCCAAAAATACATGTATCGGATGCCTATCCGCATCTGTCAACTACGGGCAAAAGACGGGTGAGAACCAATGACAACTGATGCGGATCGGGGGTTGTTCACTTATAACTGACTGCCATCCAGTATTGAGTGTACAACGGCCATCTCCCACAAAATAATGGAAACCATGCTTGGTGGGTTGTCCCTCACAATCATTCATATGGATGACATAGTTACTGACATTGCCTCACCAGGAAAGTATAAACATACTTTAATCAAGTGCTGCAACGCATCAAGGTGCATGGTTTTACCGCATGCCAGTTCTATCATACCACGCAAAACTTCGGGAAATGCAAACTATGATGGCTGTGTTTTACCGCTGGATATCCCGTTAGACACGCATGAATTACTTATACTTACTTGTTATCGTTTATTTTTGAGGAGCATGTTCACGCGTTGAAAGTCCTTCTATTGTCGTATCCTTTGCACTCAAGGTCGTCCAGCAGACGGCTTAGTCTACATCACTCTGAACTTGTTTACGATGTCCGTTTTACGTAGCAGTGATGGGTTCTGCGACCAGTAGAAACAGTAAAATCCCAGCGATCACGTGCGCACGCGTACCGATTATTTTTATTTAGTCGATCGATAGAATACTTGATTCTCACTAACTTAACAGATTAGCTTTCAGACCTTTGCTGTTCTACTGGAATGTAACACACTAAATGTCACCAGCAAACCAAGTGTTTTTCACTCAATTTGAGGTGATAAGGTGATACGTTAATAAAGGATGAAAAAATACGGGAATGATTTCTGTGGTAAAGTTTTGTTTCACAAAAGCGATTTTGAAAAGGATTTCAAGTTAAGCTTTCCTGGTCTTCTGTTACGTAGGAGCATGCTCACAAACAAAAAGCATCTTGACTCACATCAGTCATTAGGATCATTTCAAATAGTTGAAACAAAACACTCTCTATTACTAATCATGAGTTCAGCATATCCAAGGTCATATATGGAGTTTGTTCTTGTTCAAACGAACGGTGAGCAATTTTGCACATGAATTTCATGGAATGGAAATAAAAAGGATGATTATTGGTTTACTATGTGGTCGCCTGCAAACTTTAGCCCAAACGGTAGAAGAAAGCTTGCTACGAAATTATCAGCAAAGTAGAGGTACATGATATTTGTGAATCACCAGCCGCTTGCGTCGGTAGAGCAGCAGTCAGATACGCCTAAACAGCATGCCTAATTACGGAACTTTAGAAGAAAATGACCTCGGGTGCCTCGTCGAACCAAACACACTACTTATATGGCGTCTGATAGCACTTCAACAATTCCCTATCGGTTTCGTTATTCTTGGGGATCACCAGGTAAGCTCAGTCCCCGAGTTTCCATCAACCTCGTGTTCTGCTTGAGTACTATAGTGTACGTGAATGGCGAAATACAAGCATTCGCCTATCACTTTGGTTCCAACGGGAGACTCAAATGAATACAAGCCGAATGTGTTGCTCAAAGGCCACCTCATATTCATCTGGCTCAAACTAAGAGATATCGTAGTAAATTTTCTTGATACAACTGAATACTTATACGGCTGCTGCAAACTGTCCTACATCACACGACATTTCCGCCCTACTTGGGGCTCATCAGGCAAGTGATTCGCTTGGCTTCGAGCACTGTTTGTCCCTGAAACCCCGTTTGCTTAAAACTCTAGGCCTTCTTTCGTAATTTCTGGTGGACTAACAGACATGATACTACAACACGTAGACTTGTACATTTGACTAGTGAATTTCCCACACTTGGTAAATTCTACACAGCCTATTTGTTTTGATTTTACCATAACTTATGCGTAAACCTTATCGCTCTGGAAGATAAGAATCCATGGAAGTATCAGGGTATTGACTTGAAATACGTTTAATCCAACCAGCATATACCTCACGGCTAAACATAACTTTGTTTACATCTGTTTAGCACTGCGTAATATGTATAAATTTTAGGCCCTCTGATGCATCCCATGACCTACGAACTAACATAACACTCCTATTTATCTAATAATCCAGTAGCAACCTCTCTGGCATTGCACTTACACCAAGCTATAAACTGTCCGTCCTACTGTGAACGAATCTGCGTTTTCATTTAAAACCGTAATAAAGTCAAACAGCACTATAATTTATGGATTCAGCAGAAGAATTTTGCGAACTTCGTGAACATTCTATGAGCATTTCGGTTGTTCTTTCTTTTGAATGACGCCCTCACTATCGACCATCGTGGTATTTTCGGAAGATAAATCGGTAATTCGAGTTAAACCCGAATGCTCGATAAATAGGTATGAAGGTGAGGTAGGTATAATTTGCCCGGATAAAGTCGGTCTTTGGTTCGACCCAAATGAACGTGTAATGCCCAGGTGGAATCTGCTTCCAGTATATTTCCCTTGCTACCCTCAGTTTACGCATAATTCCTGTGCCAGAGTACTTTACTAATGTTGGAATGATCTTCCAAGTCTATCGAATTGAAAAGTCCGCGTTAAAATTGCGCACGATTTTGTTTGCCTCTATATTAGAAATGACGCAATTTATATAGGATTCTATTGACGACAACGATTGTTTCTATCCTGTACCTGAGATGAACAAGTATTCGATAGTTTAATTGGCACGGACTACGATAAACCTCATTGTGAGCCTTTAGTCAAATGTCTGCATTCCATTTCGCTTAGCATTTGCATTAGCGGGTTGTTGAAAGGCTGTTTTGTTTGGTTGTATGATGTGTGTTCCAAATGCAACGACTGAAGTTATCGATTTCTGCCTGCTCCACTACACAGCTATTTGATGTTGTTGTCGTTGCCGGTATGTTGGCGGTAGTGTTGATCAACATCGATCAGCATAAATGTCGGAAATCTATTTTCCTTGAACTCAGCAGCACGCTGATCAGTCACAGATAGGTTTTCCTAGCCTGGGATTTTGTGATTTGTACGATTTCCCTCAAAATGTACAAAAGGCAAATATCTTGTCGCATCTACAATGTGCTGAGTTTAGCCGGAACGTAAATGGAAATTTTGTTGATGCCTACTTGTTGTTTTGGAAATGAAGCACAAACATTCGTAGTCTCGGTATTTTTCTGTCCAGTATTTTTTCGTTTAAGGTAACTGTATGGAGAAAGTCCGAGAGGGATAGAAATCCGAATTAGGTGTTCAGATATCGGTGTCTCATTGGTTTCAGTCGTAAAAGAAACTAGGTGAATATAGTCATGCAAACATGCAATATAGCCGAAATATGAAAGGCTAATGCCAGTTTGCTTGCCACAGGAATGGCAGTTGTGGTTAAACACACATTTTTTCTGCGCTGAATAGCATAAAAACTCCTGGTGATGGTTACCGAATTCCATGATCTTCTTGCAGATTCTGAATTTTTCCAAGACGGTCGAATAGCTCATTTGACAGTTTTCTCCCTGTTCGTGTGTCAATTGCAAACGAGAATAGCGTATTTGTTGATCTTTAGTTTTGGTACTCTCTTAGGAGATAGAACTGCTTCCATATAATATTTTTGTTAGTTTTTCGATTAGAAACAACCGCATGTTTCGAGAATGCGAAGATTACGCAACCAGTAATGTGCTCTCAGGATTCCTCTTAAAGATAAGTAGCTGAATAAGGATATCTTCGAGGAGGGCCTTACTAATCTAAGAACACATTTTACGCATTCCCGGCCAACTTAAACGTTCGTACGCCTGATGCCCGCAGCAAGCAGAAAACGTCTTTCAATCCCATAAAACTTCTCCTATAGAGAAGTTCCCTACAAAGTAAGAACTGCGCTTGTCTGCGAATTCCTTCAACTAAGCCAAAGGGGCTGTCTATTTTCGCGATTTAAAGTGACAAGAGCACTTACTGTTTTCATAAATGACTACCGGAAAGAACTTATTTTATACTTCACGTACAGGGTTCACCGGTATCCCGGAACGAATTCATTAAAAGCTTGCACTTAGTAAGTAAACCAAAAACCGTAATACGTTACTCATAAAGTCTTCGACAGCCCACGACCGGGTTTTGCCCTTCTTGGGACTCATCAGGTAGGCGCAGCTCCCGAGTTTCCGTCAACTGTATGTTTGACTTTAATCCAGATTACATGAAATTAGCGAAGTACACTTATTTGCATACCAATTTGGTTTTGACGGGAGACTCACCTGAAACCCAGCTGAATCTCTCGTTTATGAACATGAAGCGGCCTGGTGCAGCACATTCAGTTGCTTAAAAACATCACAAACGAGAAATTCAGATGGTATGCAAATGAGTGTATTTCGCTAAACCGAAATCCGTTTTTGGGCAGCCGAATAGAGGCATACGTGCAGGCCGCTGATGCCGGTGTAGGCTTGAGGGAATAAGGTCGACTGTCAATAACGCAGCTGCCTTTTGAGAGCCTATACACCGTCTAGGATCGACTGCACGGCAAGGAGCACCAGTAGTGTTTCTTTTACACAAGGCGCTAGCTTCATTCGCTAATTTATCCTGATAAGCTACTAGGAAAATTCATTCCGGAAGACATCCATCACCGCATCCTCCGGAAGGCGATAGATAACCGGGCGATAAACCTGTGGTTAGATCATTACTGGTAACGTCATCTCACTGTGTGACAACAGTGCCCGGAAGGTGTTAATTAGAAATCGGGGCCAGCCCAACTTCAGCAAATGTTGGCTGAAAATTGGGTAAACCTAGCCAAGTGATTCACTGGCGCTTTCGTCTTGGATCAGGAAATGTGCGAATCTTGTTATCCTTAGGTACACCCACCCGCAAGTTGCAAACTTTTGTGGTTTTGCTGAACAATGTACGACCATTTTGACGATGTTTTCGAGTTCAAACAATTGGACGGGTTGTCTCAAATTCCTTCAGGTTTATGCAGATGGCAGTTGCCCAAGCTGCTCTGTCAACGGTCATACCTAGTTTTGCATCAAGACGCAGTCGTTTCCGTTGATCCTGGCCTGTTTGGGAGCATTAATGTTCAGGATTGGAGCTTACCACTGGATACGAGGCGTCTTCCGCAGGCACTGCAAATGAAATTTACCAAGCATTCTGATGTGCCGCCGGTACCGTGCGCATGTTTCGATGTTATACCGAAGTGATGACAGTGCAACAACTCCGTACGCCATGTCAGGCTGTGATTGCTCCGAACGTTTTCATAAAATCGATCGAAAGGAAACATCGCCTTGACAACTAAATCTTGTGGTTCGTTATAGACTGTCAAAGGTGTGGGGGGCTAGAGGACATTTTCACAGCTCACTGTGCTGAGGCCAATGATATGAATAAAGAATATCCGTCACTGAACCTGTGGACAGATTAGTAAAGACAGGTGTATATAAGCATTCATATCAAGGGTAAGGAGAGATAATACAAAGGTGAATGTTGTGTTTGTTCGCTGTAATTCTGCTGTCGATGTGTGAGCAAAATACAGTTATCTACGAAAAACAGCATCGTGCAACTTCGTCTGGATAGTAAATTGTTTCGCTTTCTTGTTACGCTTTCTTCGGAGCCACGAAACTCTTCTGTAAACTCACAGTCAGATGCGGCCTAAACAAATCTGAGACCTGAAAATAAGTTCGCTACATTCAGGCGTCTATTTCATACTTCCCAGAAGTGGGTTCAAAAGTTCATACTTTGGTGCTCATATGAGACAGACTGGATCTGATAATGCTGAGAGTTCTTTGTGACAATTAAGCTTTTGAAAACATACACTGTCCTCCTATTTTGCCGATTCAAAAACCTTCATGGACAGAGTTCATTGGCGTTCCCGGTATTTTTCCTACAGTCAACGTGCTGTAAAGTTAGGATCGATCATGCCACATCCGCTGAGGAATCCATATCACTCCTCAGGGCTACTCCCTTCCAGAATGTCAATGTTCAGTCAAGCAGGCTGCTTGTCAAGATTTTACCTGCAGCGCAGAAAGGAATCATTTTCGGTAGTTGTCCGTCCCCTTTGAATTTAATCCTTCTTATGTAGGTTGGAATGGTCTATCTTTAAGACAGCCTGGGATAACTGTGCAAGACAGTCCGAGTCTAGGTTGAATGGTTAGTTACGTAACTCTGAGAAGTGTGTTTTTGAAGCAGTCATTAGATGTTTGGAGTTATCAAGCTTTTGACCGGTCCGTGTGTTACGAATGCACTTTTAGTCCACGGATTTCTCTGAAGGCTTCAAAGAAGTTTTGTGACGTCGTCTATCGGAAAACGTTTCCATCTGTTACCCCTATTTGGTTCATCATCCAGTCTCCAGTCTGCACAGACGGTTCAAAAGTTTGGCCTTCGCCTGGCTAAACTTCTCTTGAGCTAAAGTCTAACGACTTCTTGAGTGTCTTGATGTAGGTCGGTTCTTTTAATCGATCAGAGAAGATACAGATGCATCATTTAAATCCTACCAGTCTTGAGACCGTTTTTGAACCCAATGGTTTTAACCGCAGCATCCTCTGAAATGATCCTCGATCCTAGTCCGTTGTTCTTCTAAATTATGTGATGCTGTTGAATTTGGCTAGCGACAGCCTCAAGGAGCTTCTGTAATGTCGATTGGTCCAACAGCTCCGCGATACTGAGTCTGGTTGACGATGAATCCGGAGGCCAGTT
>SJOL01010758.1:271585-291209 GCA_004794785.1 Opisthorchis felineus
CTATCTTTAAGACAGCCTGGGATAACTGTGCAAGACAGTCCGAGTCTAGGTTGAATGGTTAGTTACGTAACTCTGAGAAGTGTGTTTTTGAAGCAGTCATTAGATGTTTGGAGTTATCAAGCTTTTGACCGGTCCGTGTGTTACGAATGCACTTTTAGTCCACGGATTTCTCTGAAGGCTTCAAAGAAGTTTTGTGACGTCGTCTATCGGAAAACGTTTACATCTGTTACCCCTATTTGGTTCAACATCCAGTCTCCAGTCTGCACAGACGGTTCAAAAGTTCGGCCTTCGCTTGGCTAAACTTCTCTTGAGCTAAAGTCTAACGACTTCTTGAGTGTCTTGATGTAGGTCGGTTCTTTTAATCGATCAGAGAAGATACAGATGCATCATTTAAATCCTACCAGTCTTGAGACCGTTTTTGAACCCAATGGTTTTAACCGCAGCATCCTCTGAAATGATCCTCGATCCTAGTCCGTTGTTCTTCTAAATTATGTGATGCTGTTGAATTTGGCTAGCGACAGCCTCAAGGAGCTTCTGTAATGTCGATTGGTCCAACAGCTCCGCGATACTGAGTCTGGTTGACGATGAATCCGGAGGCCAGTTGCACTGCGGATCGTACCAGTGCATGATCCGCGCTGTATTCAGCGCAATGCGTGGTCTTTTTATGAGGACTTCACTGAGCACCTTTTCCCGGACAGTGCTATTGGCTGCACCCAAATCGCAATCCCAGTGGTAGGTCATATAGTTCTGATGGAGTGTTCAACAGCCACACAATCCTTAGCAGACGCCGACCACTTGCGTTCATAACTGCACGTTCGAATGATCTGATTACCTCTGTCCACTTTTTTTGGGGGGGTGGATTCTGGCATTCCTATAATCTGAAAGGTATAGGTAACCACCCGTTTGCTGAATAGGTGTAATGACATGTGACGATAGTTTGTAGGATTTTCTTGAATGAAAGTACTCGTGAGGTTGCTGAAAACTCCCCGACAGATGCAGAATTGCACCTTAACAGACGCTGCCAAACAGGTTTCTGTAATGGGGAGGCAATAGTTGTACACCCTGTCATTGCTATTCGGTCACAGTGTAGCCAGCAGCATGCTGCGTGTAGCACGGATGTCTTTCCTTTCTTTTGTACCTGTTATGCACTGAAAACATTCCAGTTATCAACAAAGAGACACCTGTTAAAGAGGTTTGCGAATGGTTCAGTAAGGGCGCCAGTGCATTCCATCAATAGCTCGGGTGAGAGAAGACGAGCGTCGCCACTTTTTTTATGCTTAAGTTGTTTATGTTGCCTGCCACCCTGTACGCTGACCATAAAGTTGCACCATTGGTAGGCACCAGATGCAATGACTGTGTTGGGAAAACGGATAAATTCGTGACTCCACTTTTTAAGGTTTGAAAAAATACCAAGTAGTCGCTTTGGAGCATTTCAAAGTTCATGGCATATTTGATTGCCAAGTGGCGACGAACGTAGATTTCACTCAGCTGTTAACTCTCCATTTGCTCTATCATGTCACTCACTTTACCTCTACTTGGTTGTGAATCATGTAAACTTTCCTTTCTCTTCCAGAGATACTTGGGATGTTTAAAGTATGCGTTGAATCACATACATCATCCCAACGGGCAACGCACATTGTAACAAGAATCAAGATAGTTGGTGACTGTTCACAGTACAGGAACGGATCATGGATGGGAGACTATAACATTTATCAGTCATTTGCCACCTTCTCATGGACTCTGCTTTAGTTTAAGTCTCTGAGAAGCTATTCTTACAAATTCATCTTGGAATAAAACGCCAGGATGGAAGGATCAAAGGAAACGCGTAGGATACACTCGTGTTTGGAGCATGCTTCTGTTGTCCGCATACAAATGATCCTATCGAGCGACGAGTTTTGCGGGGAAGTAAGAAGGTAAATGGATGTGTGAAATACAAGTATAAATCTACCGAGGTTATCGACGCTTAAACAAGGTGACAGGGCCAAGTGGTGATCAGCGCAGCTGAGAAACAGTTTAAAAAGGCTACAGATATTGTTCCATGATATTCCTCGACTTGGATGTCCCAAGGATGGACCCTTACAGGTAATTAAGAAAAACTCCTTCTACATTTTTGGAGAGTCATTATATTGATATGACTCTGACCAGTTCACATGGAATTCCGTAATTCCTTGTGAACGAAACCAAAATTGGTACGATATCAAATATACCGAAGGGCGTCTGTCTCTGTTTTGCGCGACATGATTGCTCAGGTTGCACCAGCAATAGATATTACAGGTATATATGATGGAAGTTCATGGAAGACCAGTGTAGGACTTCAGCATTCAAAGCTCAGTCATTCTGTATAAATTAAGGCTAATTTCTTCACAATTGTTTTTGATCTTCGTGACCTTTATTATTAAAACCAATGTGCAGAGTAGTGCCCCTCTTATGCCTACTGCCGGCTGACTTTTGGTGTGACCAACTTTTGTCCTGGCATCGTTTATCCTCAAATTTACACTTCGGTAACATCCGGTCAGTTTTTTGACCGCCTCCCCGCATGTGCAGTTTCATAAGATTTTTCACAGTTCGAAAAGTCACCGCTACTATGCACACAGCAGAAGACCTTTGCAAGCTTGGGCTACGGATTTCAACAGATCACTTGTCCGTTCACGTACATTAGTTCCAAACTGAAGAAATCTACGTCCTCAAAGTGAAACCTTTTGTCACTTGGGAGATTCGGCTACATGTGCGTACCGAAGATAGGGTGCGATCGAGCGCTTCGTGGCTTATATATGAGTTTTTTAAGCTGTCGTCCACAGTAGCATTTACATGCCGATGAGCAAACATTGGGAAGCGGTCGGATTTTCTCCATTGTTGAGTCTAATTCATTTCGGTGGGAGCAAGTGGGTGCCCCATCAGATTTGGTGGAATTTTGTTGAACCATACAAGAGAAGACGTTCATCCTACGCATATTGCTTCCTCCACCATTAATTAATATCATCCCGTACGCTCAGGGAGAAATCAAAATATGTTACAGCTCTTTTACTCTATAGTCTATCCGGGAAACTACGAAACTGCTCACATGTTTGCTATTCTCAGTTTGATGTCGCACCGACTCTACCTACGAGTTAAAGGCATCATCCGTAAAAGGATGCTACAAAGCGAGTTTTTAATCTTTTTGTCGCGACGAGATATTTGTTATAAAACTACCGTAATATAGCGGAGCTAGTCAGCCCGGAATAAACCATTTGGCGCCGTAGAATCCTGTACGAGTTCTCAGATACTGTCCACGGTAAACGATACTACCCTTGTTTTGAGGGGGGAGCATTTGTGGCTCACGTCTAATGCCATTGATACGGAAGTGAAACGATACTGTTGTCTTGCATGAACACTGTGAGATATACGGGCAAGAATGATATGGAAAAATCTGAGTTCGAGAGCCGTATAAATACAACCAGGAGAAACAAAGTAGAAAAACCTACCCCTAAAGACCTTCCATTCGATTATCATCATTCTCAAACAACCGAAATTCTGATTTTCGAATAAAAAATCCCTGAAGCAATTGATGGGATCAACTCAAATGTAAGATGGCACTGCAAGCTTACACCAGACCGGCTTTTTGGCTAAGTTAGCTTTTGTTGCCCCAGTGAAAAATGTTGACCAAAGTTCGTAATGTTAAATTACAATTAGACTGAGTGGACAGCAAGCGAACAAGTCATATTTCTCCCTCTAAAATCAGATTAAAACCAAGTTCCGTCATGAGTAGCATATAACTTCACAGTCTACTTTATTAAATGAAATGTAGGCTCTAGTTTTGCAAGATGAGACCTCTCAAGCCGCTTCTGATTGTAGTCGTTTGGCCGATATGCCACAGTGTGGACAGCTCAGAGGCCGAAATGTCCCCAATCTTGTAAATGAATGTTAAACCGGAGGGTGTGTAGAGTCAAAGTGCACTCTTCTGTTTTCGTTGTTTGGGAAAGACCTTTTACAGTCCTCGCAGTTTTGAGGTGAGAATGAAGTGGGATAAGAAGCGTACTTTTTACTGTCGCGTGGGATGTGAATCCTTCGTTCAAGGACTGATAACCGGCATTCACATGGACAATTGGGAGGTCACTATGTAACTATCTTAGAAAATATTTTCATTGCCTGAATGCTTCCACTAAGCTTCCGCTGCTTCTGGTGTTACCGCTTTCACCTACCAGGCAAGACATTGATACGCCCTAAAAATAAGGCGTTCTGTCCGCACTGATAGAAATCTAAAACTGTCTCTGCATCCTTCCGGATTCTCAACCATGATATCTAAAGAAAAGGTTGTTCACACCGTAAACTTCGCTGTTGGTCTTTCTTCCGATTCAGGTGTTTTTGACAACCTCCATGGTTTTCAGAGCCGTATTCACATTGTTGTTTTCCGTTCAAAAATAACATTTACACGAGGTTTTATAGAGATTTAATTGACAATGCACCGAGTAGATCTCAGAGCACATGTGTTTCAACTCTCATATTCTCTGATTTGAGAAGGAATAGGCACGGTGTGACGCGTCTGCGATGAGCTGAATACTAATTCTTATCAGAAGATCAGAACACTGCAGAATTTCTCCCGATAAGAGCTGATTCGTGCTGTCCTAGGAAACTATCTTGATTACATTTATTGTGCCCTAGATATCCAACATACCCGTAAACTCAGCGGCACTTTTCGTACATGAAACCAAAATGCACAAAACTTTGCGCAATAGAGGCCATCTGGAATGATTAACCATCTACAAGAGCCATTTGGGTTAGGTCCGTTGAAGCCCGCATTCCGACACTTACATAAAGCTTACCAAACTTTCCGATATCACTGGGTGTTTCCTTGGAACTATATCGACCTTTTCACTGAAGGATGGTTTTATGGGGAAAAGCATAGGTTTACAACACTCAACACTCTGTAAGGTGGGCGGTTTAAGTTGGAAGACTCACAGTGCGCTGTATAGAGTTTTACTAATGATCCCGCTGGGTTGTCTTTTACACCATCACTCCGACAGGACAACAAGTATGACGCCATAAGTTTGTTGACAACATTACCCTCAAAACAATGGAAGATTCAATTAGCTGGCTTTGAAGCTTATGAATAATAAAGTCGCACTACGAAATGTTTTTTCGTGAAAACTGTATGTCCAGGGATAAACCCAATGATAAGGAATTATGAACCGTAATGTCTTTAGGTTGTACCTACACAGGTATAATGCATTTAATTTGTGATTCTGTCCAGTTTAGTTGATTAATTAATTGGGAGGTATACTTACATCGGGTAACGACGTTTTAAACAACGAAATCTGAGCTCAACACCAGAATCACGGTGTGCGTCTGGTGATACATTTCATAGACGTAATCACTCCCAAATGCTAAACGGAAATTCGAAATCTAACGACATTTCGTGACCCGTGTTTTGTTTGGAATAGCCTCTTTTCAATTCTGTAAATTTCATGCCAACCGTTTTAACAGGTGTTGAGATCTCAAAAATGGAGCAGAACGGTGTGTATCGGCTGACGCAAACACGGACTCTGTTGCAATCTGACGTAATAGTGTCAATTCGGCACCTAAATGCAATATATTTACACAAGCGCTAAATATTAACCAGAGCAATATGCCGATCGACTTTTGGCGCTGAAAACCACAAGCCCAAAAGTCACTGGGCACCGTGGTCTTGTGGGTGGAATCAATAAGTGAGCTACTTTAATGGTGTAATGCTAACAGCACCGAATTGTGACCTGCAGGACAAATTTACCCATGCCAGAAAAGTGGCTTACACTCTCACTTGCACAGTATATTTGTTTCGGTATGTCATAAATGCCATTCCTTCATTAAAATTATAGTAATTAGACAAAATATTCTAAGCAATATGAGAACTGCTTATGAGTGACCAATTAAGAGAGTTTCACTAGCACACTTTTATCAGCTCAGGTAGCATAGATGGTCGTTGGCTTGTTCGCTGAGCTGGGCGATTTGACTGCAAACGTTTCATCACCAATCGAGGTGACATCATCAGTGCGTTGTTAGGGAGAGTAGTTGTACGTAGCGATGGGTTGGTGCTTGTGTGTTGAGTAGTGTTGCGTGTGTGTTAATATACGTGCTGCTAGCCGGGACTGACCTTCGATCACGATTAATTGTTCGGTCGGGCGGTTCCACTGGTTACTCTGTTATCCTGTGTCCTGATCCTAACAACGCACTGATGATGTCACCTCGATTTGTGATGAAACGTTTGCAATCAAATTGCCCAGCTCAGCGAACAAGCTAACGACCACTTTTATCAGCGTTTTACAGAGGCCATCCAAAAAAGAATAAGACTCCGTGGAAGCGCATATTTAAAAAAAATTTAACCGTATGTGGCAGTTGACGGGAAAAGTATCATGATTTTCTGGCCCGTTCCGAGGGACCCTAGGAACAAGGGCCGAATGTGACTCAGCTTTTCTCTACTGCATTTCAGAGGCACTAAAACACTTCCTAGTGCAACACATAGCATGATAAATCGTGTAAAAATAGACAGATGTGGGCTTATTTGCACCGAAATCACTATGAGGCACTTTAACAAGAAAACATGCCTGAACTACGTGCCGTTTAACGCGATTTCAACCGGGCAATACCTGACTCCATGCCTGTTTTTATTCAACAATAACGATGTCTCAAAACCGCACTACTGTACGGAGTTAAGGACATACCGGCTAGGATAAATGCTTGGCCAAACGGAAAATAACAAAGTGATATGTCTAACAATCAGTTTTAGATCGGTGATATTTTTCAGTACAAATCTAGCAAGAGCATTCCTTTGAACCTCCAAAATACTACAGGAATTAGCCTCAAAATGGATATGTGTGAACATATCCACTAGTCGACAGCCCACTGCTGGTTTTATCCATTTTGGGGCTTATCAATGGGGCCTAATCCCTGAGTGCTCACCAGTCTACATTCCCATGTGAATTCAGCTGTTATATAAGTGGAGTTAAATAGAGTTAACGCGAAGACCGCTGGTATCCAGTTGAGACTAGCGTTGAGAACAAGTTAATTTGTAAGTGGATGTATAAGTCCAATTAAGTCCAGTTTGTCATTTAAGTAAGAAAAGGTTTGTCAGGCACTCAGGGACTACACTCCCCCAATGAGCCCAAGACGCGCGGATCAGCAGTTGGCTGTCAGAGTTTTCATCAACACTGTAAATAGTACTGGGTCAAGAAGTACATCAGTATCGTTCCAGCCACAATGCAAGGCAAAATGTGTGCAGCACATTTATCCGGGCACTTTTTATAAAGAGATAGATGGAACCATTATCAGGTTACACCTCCTGTCAGTGCCAGGATAAGTTGCAAATGATTGTGCAAAGCTATGATTCAAACTCGTTCAATATAGTAGGTAGTACGGCTGGATTTGCCTCGCAAACATACATGATATTCTGATAAGAATTAACTCGAATATCCTTGCCTTTTTTTTGTTTCAACTGAGATAATTTTTATTGAAATAGAGTGCCATCTGAGCCACTTCTCAGGCATCCGGTAGAATAATCTGCTTGACGGAATGAACTTCTTGGGATGGTTAAGAAAGAAAAGTTGTTGTGATACGGAGTGGACGTGGTAACTGGCAAACAAACTTGCTAGTGTCATGTTGCATCTGATTTGAGGGGACTTCGTCCATTAACCTGCACGATTTACCAAGCTGATCGTTGCCCTAAACTACAGTCGAGAAATTTAATACCGACTTCACTTGCTGGTCCAGCAAGAGATGGGAGTCGGTGGTGCATGGTATGACCCGAAGTTGTACATGCACAGTTTTGCCCGGGCCGCCAGTAATTTACTGCTCGTTTGTCTTCGGCCCATAATCATCAAACAAAATGACGACTTACAAGCTTGCATTCATCCACACACCAGACTCACTACTCTGACGGATGTAAATGTGTTATCGACAAGCACACGGGCATTGACACGCCTGACATTCATTTTGTTGGCAATGTTGGCGATGGGAAATATGAAAATTCCCTAATCATTGAGTTCACTGGTCGCCACAGGAGCACAGGAACAATTTCGGGGTTTTAGGTTGAGTCGCAGATACAGTCTACTTCGGTTGGAAATAATTTAGTGAACCACCCTTGAGCTATATAATGGCCAGTCGAGGTAAACACTTCGGGGGCTCTGCCAACGTCTACATAAGTAAACATTAAGTGCTATTAGGATGGTGGTGGGGATCACAGAAAGCTGCACCAGAACTTCGGTACTGAGTCACCTGTATTAATCCCCATCAAAGCTAGCAACGGATTGTTGTCCCATTGCAAACAGACGTCACCTTTTTGCCTAGGTTTACATAAAAGTTGTCGAAACGACGTCGCGCGCAGAACGATTGACACGAACAGTGTATTAGCAGTCTAGTCCACAGGTGTTTCGCCAGAATATTTTCGTTTCAGCACTTCCATTATGTTAAGCCTGGCGATCACAAGCCGCAAACCACACAGCCACCGAAAAAATAGCTGCATTTGTGCGTTGTAGGAAGAAAACTGGGTGGAGCCTGTGGTAACAGTCACTATAACGCTCTGATATCTTAACGATGTGGAAGACAAATTGTTTAGGTTTTCTTCCGAAGTTGTGATCGTCACTGGGCCACAAGAGCGCAGCTTGCTCTGTTTGGGTGACAGTCAAAAAGCTTGCGAAGAACTTACCATGAGTTACGAGTCATTTTCTACAAACAGTGGCGGCGGAATCAATTCTGGTGTTGTCCTTGATGAGATATCAGTTTATCAAGTTGTTGAAAACCGCAAATCGAATTGAAACTTTGTAGGGGTGTTGTCCGAAGGATCATTCTGTGGTGTTGTTATATTCGCTGAGCTGGGAAATTTGGCCGCAATATCCTTGTCACTAATTGATGTGCTACCAGAAGTGCGCATTAAGTAAGCGGTTCATGTTCATGTAATAACAATAGTAATAATTATAATGCTGGTTCGGCCGTAGCATCCTTTCGGTGCTTAGGTGCTATGCCACCCAAAGCAAGCATGAGGGCTGAGATACTGCCAGGTTGCCCAAGACTAGCCAGGAGCAGTCCAGATGCAGAGGTCGGGTTCGAACCATCGACCTTCTGGTCAGTAAGTTCGTGCCTTGACCACTGAGCTATCTCGGGGTGGGTGGGGAGGTTAGCTCCGGCTATGATTGATCGTTTGGATGGTTAGCCAGCTCCATTGTTGGTTGGTGTCCGGATGACCTTTTTAGTGTGACGTTTCCGACTTGTTTCAAGTGCCCCCTGGACTGTTGGTCACACGGTTACCGTCCGAGCCACCTGATCCGTCCGTCTGGAAGTTGCTCCAATTTGTGTTGTTTGTGATCCTTTGCTTGCTAAAATCTTCACGCCCCTGGACTACATTTAAGCGTAATATTTACGGCGGTTTATGCGGGTGCTTTGGTAAATACATTGTTCCGGTATTCTGGTTCCTTCTTGGATTCATTCTTCATGATTCTTTTGATGACACTTCGCTGGTGGCGACCGTTTCTCGCTCTGGATGAATTTCCTTTTCAATCTGGCTGTAGTGCAAAGCATCTTTACTCTCCTGAACAAAGTTTGAATATAAATATCCTTTTGATTAATCTGGTGATTGCTGCGTCGATTCAGTACGTGGTCCGTGTATTTTTCTGGTAAACGAAAATCTGAAGGCACTCATCCGAAGTTTTGCTAACCAGAAAGTCCAAGGAGGAGAGATGGCTGCTTTTCTCAATACGTTGTTGAATCTGACGTGTTCGAACGTAGTGTTGAGCAGTTCATGTGCATTCTGCGTTGTGGGAGCGGATCTAAGGTTTGGGTGGGATTATGGGTAGTGTAACGTGCTCCACTTTCTGCATTACTGCATCGGCGATGGATATTGATATTGATGATCACATTGGAGTCCCTCTCAACTTTAGGTATGTATTCATGCAAAAAACCGAGATTTCGCATAAGTTTTCCGGTTTAATTGCACTCGCTTATTTTAAACTGTTCAAAAACAATTTCGTTACGGTTTCTTTAGCAAAGCTGTGGTTGATTGACGTGAATGGGACAGCGACGTCAAACGAGACATTAATTTCCTTATCCTCTATTTTGCAATATGACGCCCCACTAACTTACCACTCACTGATGATGTAAGCTCGGTTGTTGATGAAAGGTTTGCAGCCAGCTCAGCGAACATAACAACAACCGTCTATACTACCTGAGCTACCAAAATTCCCCTTTAGCACCATACTGTTTAGTGCTTTTTACTGAAATTCCGTTCAACTATTTGCATGACGGGACGCTCAATGATTATCTGAGACCTCAGTTGGAGTTTTCGGCGGTCGCCTTAAAGCGGACAGGTGCAACAGGTTTCTCCGCTTTATGTTATTTGTGGGTTTTGCATGGCAGTAAAGTAACTACTTAAAAATATTCCCTCCCGGTGAGCTACGTATTGGTCGACTATGACAAATACACCCCGGTACAATTAACCTAAACGTGGCCCCGAAATATACTCAAACTCGCTCTTGTTTCAGTCACAAGTTCCGGGCTTAAGTATGTTACACCGTGTTTTGCTATATGGTGGCTATACGGAAGGACACCCTCTATAAACGCAGTTATACAGTGACAAACAATTACCGAGAACTGGGAGGTTGGTTAGTCGCATCCGGTCTCTGCAAACATTCGATTCATCATTCATTAGAACTAGTAGCAGGTATATGAACGTGTAATTATAATACCAACTGGCGAATGACATCAAATAAGAGGAGCTGGGGGATCATTAAGCTTGATTCCGCTCGATGCTGTTTTATGTCAAGTCCAAAATTTGTTTACCAGCAGCTCCCTCTTTGTAGTTCTGAATATGAATTGCTCAGCCAGGTGAATTAGCTTAGAATCAAGGTCCGAACGGTGTACAGAACTGCAACACATATCGTTCTAAATTTCCAAGTGACCTTTGAAAATTAGGGGAATTTCGTTCGGCTTTGGGGGTCCAGGTGTATGTTTGAGGAACAAAACGTGAAGCCTACGGTGAAGGGGGAATACCATCTATAAAGATAGATGGGACATACAGATGCAACGCGCTACTCATAAGGTTGCTCAAACCTTTTCGACAACCCACAACCGGTTTCGCCCACCTTGGAACTTATCAGAAAGGCGCAATCCTCCAGGTTTCCGCCATACTTATTTTCTAATTGAACCCAAATTGCAAGAAATTTGACTTATACACCCATCTGCATACCAGATTGGTTTCCACGTGAGACTCACATGAAACCCAGGTGAATCTCTCTTAAAAATATCATAAACGAGGGATTCAGCTAGGTTCCAGGTGAGTCTCCCATCAAAACCACATTGGTATGCAGACAGGTGTACCAGTTGAATTTCGTGCAACTTGGATTCAAGTAAAACCTAGGGTTGATGGAAACTCGAGGACTGTGCCTACACGATGAGCTCAAAGAAGGGCGAAACCGGTCGTGGGCTGTCGAAGACTGTTCAGCAACCTTAGGAGTAGTGCATTACCTATAGGTCACACAAACAGTTTAATCCAGGAATCAGAGTGCCCCAGTGTTATCTGTAATGCCCCAGTGAATTACTGATCGTCTTGATTTTGAAAAGCGTGGGCAGGCTTCCTGAGCATCCTAGCTTGCTGCTCTGTCATGTGATAGCACGCAGTTTGAGCATCAGGTCGTCTAACTTCATATGATAGTTCGGTGGTGGCTGAACACGGCTCACACCATGACACTGTATCAATTGAAAGAAAACGTTATGCTATCTGACCTTTTGATTTCAACGTCTTCTAAGAATATTTTTATGAGGAATACAGGATTAGGGGATGGATTTCACTAAATAACGGACATCACGAATTTTCATTTGCTTTCCGTTTAAGAGCTGGATGCTTCTGGAGATGTCAAACTGACGTACACCGACGGAACTAAATCGGCTTTCCATTTTTAAGACGATAACAAACTGATGTGGCCAAATAAAATCTACTACCGTAAGTAGACTAACCTCTAAAAATGGCTCAATTAGCGAACACCTGCGGACAAGAAAGGTGGTACATACTGGTCACATTTGCGACCAGAAAAGCTACACGTTTTATGTAATAAAAAACAGACAGACTACGGAAATGGTGAAAAGGACTTGTTTGAGGAGACCGCTGATTGGCGGACAGGGGATAAGTTGTGGAAATAGAGCGAAAGTGGCCAAATATTTTAGACACAAATAGCTCAGGAGGGATATTCATGTGGCGTTTTGACAGCTAGAGTTTAGAAGTCATAAACGGACACCTCCTCATCAACAGATTAAAGTCAAGCGTTAAAAAGGGCAGGGACTTACAAAAAATCAATCAAGTTAAACCGTAACTCAAGGTTAAACTAATGTTCTGGAGATGGGTCAACTTTTGCTCGTAAGCACGAAGATGTTACACATGATGATGAGTACGATGACGGTTATAATGAGGATGATGCCTAGGATGATATTATATATAACTGTGGTGTTTGTGACTCTAATGCCACTGAGGATACTGATGAAAAGGAATAAAATATTGTTGGTGTTGATGAAAAAAACGACAATAAAAACGATGCTGAAGAAGTAAATTTATTCTGTTTAATTTGTTCTGACGATTATAATAGGCTTGATTAAGACTATGGTGAGGGTGATCCTGATAAACACTTGTCCACGATAATGTAAATAACCAACGGTCGGGGTGAATTGATTAGGAGTACGACAACCTAGCATAAACCTCGACAACCTATCATAAATCTAAAGACTGTTGAAGATAACTTTTCACAAAACCGCAGCATGCACCGAACATAAAATGCAGACCAAAGTTTCCAAAAATTGACAAAATTTTGTCAGAATTGGTAGGACTCATTTCTTCTGGCACGACTTCAAATATCAACTACTCGTGTTATTTTAGTAGCTGGTTGAATAAATAGCGCGATTCAAACGCCACCTCATAGTTGGTCGGGAAGTTATTTATTTTAGCGGATATCTCCCTGTTTTGTGACACTTGCAGGTGATCCTCCACAAGACTGGCTACTGCATCGGCATTCCGAGGTGCTGGTATGTTAAATTTTGGGTTGCTAAGTGACCTTGCACGGCTATCTTACCTTCGGTCAACGCCATTGAGCTGTGAGCGTTTTTCGCTTGCCTTGGTTAGACAACTGGCTTCGACTTTCGTGTGTTCGTTAATCATACGAAAAAGACAAGTGTTTATCGATAGCATAGCTAGTACGGAGCAACTATATGTCCAAATTACCTTTTGATCCACGTTTTCGTGGTAACCACGATGTCCTTATTTGCGTAGAATAACGTACTCACCTGGTCGCAAGGCTCTCATCGTGCTATCACCTTGAGGGAAATAGCGTTGAGCCGCATTTAAAAATGTTTTAGAGGTTTAAGACCAAGGGAGTATCACAGATGCTAAAATGTTTCAAGAAGTTTTTCGGGTCAAAAAGACATGAGTGCTCCAGGACCTCCGGCTGCTCGCGATTCGGTGCTACTGGCTTTGTTGGGTGGAGACTGTACTCTGAACTGTTGCAGACCGTTTAGGCCGTGCGTTTAAGTCGTGCAAACAGTGTCCACGTAACCACAACAGATGCAGCGTGTAAGTTTGAATGTGTGTGTTACACTGACTTCAATGTGAAGCCGGTCCCAACTTCTATTCACAAATCGTTGATTTTTGCAAAATCCATCATTAACCTCATTTTTCTCAGCAACGCCAGGGGAGAACACATGTGTCTCATTCATCATCACCATTATCATCAATGGCAACTCACTGCCTTACAACCATATCACTTTATTTGAATGAAGCCCTATAATGGAAAGAAGAAAGAAAAGGGGCATGGTGGGGGAATTGGGGCCAGCCTGAAGCAAATATCCGAGAAACCTATTACCCCAAGCCCTCAGTCAGTCCGAATGGAAACTGAGAGTATGAAGGCCACTGACATCGATTAGCCGCCGTACCTTTCACTGTTTTTAGCCAGCCATAGAAAGGTTCAAGTGGACCCGATCCCGAAGGGCGAACAGCATCGAAGCCACCCGAACGTTTCGTAAAGTCCTTCAATCCCTTCTGCCATGTCAAATTATTTCCACATCTATTTTTCCGCCATTCTCAGTTGAGCATGGAACACAGTGCTGTTTTCCGCAGATGGTAGGTCGGTATGCGCAACACGTGGTCAAGCCATCTTATCCTGTGGTGCTGGATGCATTATTTGAGTTCATTGTCATCCACCCCACCAAAAACCCTTCTTCTGATACCTCGTTGCGAAATCGTTGGTTCCAGCCGACTTCATCAGTGGTCAAAGGCCTGAAGATATCTCATATCATCCATCCGGATAGGTCAAGCCACGCGGGGGGGGGACTGAAATACAACCCACACTGTAGTCTGATACACGCGTCCTTTGAGATCCAGTGATAGCCCATTTTGATGCCACATGTGGCGCAAATTGAAAGATGTAGTTCTGGCCTTTGAGATTCGTATGCTGACCTCATTTGTCATACTACCGTCAGAGCTAGTGCAACTTCCGTGATACATATAGTGTTCCACAGCCTCCATTGTCATTCCTTAAATTCATAGAGGAAGGTTCAGAGACTAAAGTCATAACTTTGCACTTCATGCCGAAGGACTTTTCTAACAATACTTGCGCTTCCTCCTCTTCTCCGAAAATGAGAAGTGTCGTTTGCATGTCCCGGGTCGATAAGGTTCTCGCTTGGAGAGATCTGATCACTGGGGTTCTGGAGACCTCTTGGTGTTCGCATCATTACTTCATCATGGACGAAGTTAAACAAAGCTGGAGAGAGTGCAGGCCCCTACTGTACACCGCTGTTAGTATGAAAACGTTTTGAGAGCCCCATACATTCTTGGGCACCCTTTTGGGTGTGAAGACACAGCGTATGGTATTCATGATAGCCACCCGTTGCACAGATGTGTTAGGCAGAACAAACAGGCCGACAGAATCGAACGCACCATTTAAGTCAATGAACACTAATACTGTAGGGTGTATATACGCACGCTACGGCTCTAACATTTGGTGGCCAGAACCCTGATCCATGTGCTCGGGTCTCGTCTCCAAACTCCTTCGTAAGAGGACGTAAAACAAGTAAAGGTCTATTTCGCCCAGACAGAGGCAAACGAGGTTGGCAAATGCTGACTGAGGATTTTACCCCCAACCTCAAACAGAGCGGGTGGAATTTTCTTAGGAATGGCAGCTCGGTGACTTTAGACGTAGAAAAGTCATTTGAATATTTCCGAAGCAATCTGACGTTCCAAGTTTTTTGTTCAGGGCTCCGTGTGGGTGGAGAATTCAACTGAGAAATATAGGGCGGCCAGCTGAATCGTTGCTGAAAGTGTTCAACCAGCAATTCAGATGTTTAGAGATGAGCGAGTCTGTTTTATAATTGGCTGTTTCAATCGGCAGGAACTTTTGTGAACCTGTTGTGTGTGCCACTTCGAAAAGTACTCGCACATTGCCTGGGGTTATCACCTCTTTTATCTCTTCAGCTTTTCGGACCCAACAGGCTTCTCAGTCCACACAAATGCTCTTTCTCATCAGAGGTCTTAATTCGTTGAATTCTACTGTGCTGTCGACTAGGAACAACGCGTGCCTAACCTTCAGTCGAAGTTAACTTTTTGCCTTATATCGAGTGGTTGTGTGTAGTTGGTTACCGTGTTCAGCAAGCATTTTCAGATTTGCCGATACTACTTTCCAGTAAGTGTAGATACCAGAAAATTTATTGTTCCAAAGAAACTTTAGCAGGTGGTTTTCCAAAGTTAGCTTCAGGTTAGAGCCCGAGAGGTTCTCAATGGCCAGGTGATTTATGCTCATCTCGTTCGCTCTCGGAAAGCGGAAAGAGAAGTAGTATCTAGCAAGCGCGCAATCAGAATTAAAATAGATTTTCTAGAACGAATGGCGGTCAGAAATTGGTCCACACCAACTGCAGTTAATGGCGATGTGGTGTATCTGCACTAAAACTTGGGTTGAATGTTATGATCACAATACTTAGTGTATTCTGAGTTGACATTGAAGTCTCTGAGCCTAAAACTGCCTCAAGTGTGTACAGCCGAGGAGTTGATACGAAATTTAGTATCTAACCAGTGACAACTAAAGAGTCCGATACTGAGCGAACATACAAGCCAATCCTCGTTCAACTACCATAAAGCATCAGCTCACGTCTGTCGAGTTCCGGAGAAATATCCTGACCAAAATCATTCCGTAAGGTTATGCTGAAACATTTCTGCCGGAAAGACGTGTCTCACGATTTCATAACCTCCGTGTTATTGCACATTGGTTGTTTGGTGGCTCATAACGAAGTTATGAAAGCCAAAACAGATTCGGGTTTCAGAAAATATCAGTCGGTTTGCAACGACTGACATTCGGACCCACATTATTTCATTTGTTTTGAAACCATAATTATGGTTTTTAATTTAAATTTTTAATCTTAGAACTTTCATTTTCAAACGTAATTTGAACACAAAGCATCCGGCATTTTTCTATGGAATCTTTCTTTTGGTACTTTGAAGAGCAGCAATTATGGATGAAGACACTGTGCTAAAAGTGATTTGACTCTAGGCTTGAAAGAGGCATCGTAAATTGTCACAAGTCAAAAGTCGGTATGCCACAGCGACTTATGGGGAGCAACAATGGCTATGAATTCATCAATTCCGGATAAAGTTCTTGTCCTACCCTACATTGCATAACTAATTTGTTGCATGCTTCTCAACGCAAATTTATCTAGTCTGAGTCCGGGCCTTATCAATCGGAGACTAAAATACTGGAGTCCGTCATTCGATAGTGAAAGGCCAGAATCACTTTTGGATCAGGTGAAAAATCAACCATCTGTATGCACTTCCCTCCACGGAAAGTTGTTCGGGGAGTTTTTCACTGGTAGTTCATTCTGCACGTAAAGTCATTCAGCGCTTAGAAATCGAGAAGTACTGTACAGTTGTTTCATTTTTGATAAGAATCACCAGCGTTGCCTCTGACGCTCATTTCCAGGGTGGTCGGATTCAGTGAATTACCAGATAGAGTAGCTGAGGATACTTTGATTGAGGAATGAGTGGTGCTATATCTTGTCAGAGTGCAACGTATTCACACTGTTGATCGGCTGCTTGTGGCCAAGTGGCATATTCTTCAACCACCAGTCGGGCAGTCCCGGTCTCATACCTCCCCAGAGACTCGTGAAATTCGCACTGCTGATGATTCTCAACAAGAATGAAAGTTTTACAGCGCCTGCAGGCGTTTTATACCCGGGTGACTTTACTCCCAGGTTGCTTTCTCGAATAAGATTTTAAGTTCCATTGGTATCATCAACCTGGTCAGGATTGTTTCACGCAGGTTGCATCGGAACCTCATAGCAGTTACTCCTAGTTTCATGATGTCATACCTAGTAAAACAGTTTTTGAGGTTTCAGCGGAACCCTACTGCCAAAAGTACCGAGATAGCTGCCAAAGAAGCACAGACAATTCCACTGCAATATATCCAATATACCCAACTCACTGATCGACCTCTTTTAGCAGAAGTAACAGCATATCATGATGAGCATCCGTGCTTCAGCTTAAAACAACTTAAACCCTTTATTTCACTTCCTCCAATTGGATAGCATGCTTTCTTGCACACACCCGCTCATGAGATTGTGTACTTCAACATGTCACCCCGCAAGCATGACGTAGCTGAGTAAGCATTGATCGGAGTGGGTTAGTTTACACCAAACCTAACAAGCGATGACCTCCTTCAAAATCACGATACCCTCGGAAAGAACACCGTCTGGCCAAGAAGTTACAAGGTGGTTGGTGAAGAAACCTAAAGAGGAGATCACGTATGAGTTACTTGTTGGCAGACTGAGAGATATAATCCCTACACCGACGAGTGGATACAATGTGATCTGGACTGGTAAGTCGGATCGGACCCATGTTTTAATCAAATGTGAGGTTTCTCAAGCCAGAAATGGCAATTTTCAGGTCAAACAGCATGTCGCGTTACATGATATCTGTGGTACCTATTTGCGGGCGATTGTGAAGTCTTCAAGTGTCCGAGCTACGTGCTTTATTATTACCGTGCTCCATTAATTGGCATGGTTGTTTTGAATGTCCCGTAGTGAAATTATGGTTGCTGAAACGATATGTTGTTGAGTGAATATCAGAGTAAATTGTAACCTGTCAACAGAACACTCATGAGGTAGAATCGAGATGTATTCCTTTAGGAGGTGAGGCGAACTGGTCCTCTCAATTTTTTTCTGAAATGCCTTTTTCAAAGGGTAGGTGGCTTGACAATTAATTTCCGTCGAATCGGATAAGCATCGACGTTTGAACGCCACTTTTAGGTCAATTGGTTAGTTTCTTACGTATTCCTGGATTGACTTGTCAGTTAAATTTGCTGCAAAAAAAGACTGATTCCCTGGCTAGTGCGCATCAGTCAAATAGCTAAATACACTTTGGAGCGTGAACTTCACGGTGGCTTGTCTAGGCGTTCGGGTCAACGACAATAAATAAAAAGGATCGCCGAGCTAAATCGTTCAATGACAGTTTAGTTGTGTGACTGATAATTTATATGTTAAGCCCCAGGTCCTAAGACTACCGTACTAATGGCAAATGATTTATTTGTCTTTTTCTAATTGTTTAGAGTGGGAAAGTCGTTTAAAATCTGCAGAAAGCTTGCTACTACTCTCACCCTGTTTGACGCTCATCAGTTGGGTGTGGTCCCCGGAAGCTGGAAAACAATTCCCGACTTTAAAATTAGTGCTCTTAGGCGTTTACTTTAGGATTTTATGCAAAATGATGTTGCTGTGGTTAGAGACTTAAAGGATCTTGTTCACTTTTGCTCAATAAACGTCAGTAGACACCTTTCAACCAACGTAGTGTCATTAAAATAAAGCCACTAAGGGTATACAGTGTTACTGGAAAGTAGGGAGCGACAGGTGAAGACAGCTAAAGAGTCCACCTTAATCTCCCGCTAAATATATCTCAATTTACAAATCACTGTTTACCTTTCAGTTTAAAATTCCCGATTATGAGGTAGATTAGGGTCATTTCACTGTCGGACCACGTCAGATCATGATTACGTGACATGGTAGGTGGTCAAAACTTCAACCTTGATACACTAAGGCATCCATGCTCAACGTTGCCAATACCTATGATAGTACTTACGTAAACAGTATTAGGTTGTTCAGTCAATCGGCAGAACAAATTGGCATGCATTACGCTTTATAAATTGTGTGTTATGTTTCGAACGGAATAAAGCGCAAAATAGAATGCTTCGAAATTTGGTGAGATACAGCAGTTTCATTCAAATGTTAGATGCCTAACTCGAGGTCTGTTCAGTTGTTACACAAAGCTACGACTATCATCAATCCTTTTAGATAGGAACCCGCACAGCTCAAGGGGCTACTCCAGCCACAGGTGTTACGTAATGGGAGAGCTCAGTTTATCTGGATAACCAAGATAGCTAAGCGTCTTTATCCAAGTCTTCTGGACAGAGGCCACTACTTTCACAGTTTACTTATTGATATCCAAATTTGTAAAATGCGGAACTCGTTCTTATGAACATCCCGGGAAAATATCATCAGGTAACACAGTCTGACAGTAAGTCTACTTAACGCGCTTTGGATTGTCACATACGGGATTATATATATATATATATATATATATATATATATATATATATATATATATATATGTGTG
>SJOL01010758.1:296961-323484 GCA_004794785.1 Opisthorchis felineus
ATCAAGCGCGTGACATAAAGCTGATAAGACACATTCAGTCATACCAAATAGATAGGAGGCAGTTTTGCGGACAGTGACCACTTCAGCAAAGCAATGATAATTTTACACCAGAACAATTGCGTCATCAGTTTTGGTCAGATGGGACTCTCGAAAAGGTTCCGCAGTTCACAGAGTATGGAACGATAGAGTTGTAAGTCATTTGTGACCTTTATTTTGAAAATGTGCCCGACTATTTGGTTACGTTTTACCCGGAAGGCAATTTTTGTGCTACCAAATTTATACAATAATAGCAGTTTCAGATACGGAAAGACACTTACTTGTTTCTTTTCCGCCGTTCAAATCCGTAGAAAGTAAGCTCAGCTCAGCTATTCTTGACGCCTAACGAGCACTGTCAAACCTTGCTTCAGCTTAATTTTTAGTTCACAGACACTAGACCTATTGAAAACTGTTTTTACGGAAACATGTGTATGTACATCTTACAGAATGCGACAAAACACATTGGCAGGTGTAATTTTTTTTCTCTGACGTAGTTGATAAGGCTGAAAACTACCACAGACCCATACTTCACTAAGCAGTAGCACGCAGTAACCAATGACTGTCTGGAGTTACTTCAAGGGAGGACAAAGGGTAATCATCTGTCTACTCTAATCAAAAGCTCATGTAATAAATACTGATTGGACAAACAGGTCCAGCATTTCTGGTATCCAAAGCTATCCAAAGTTACCTGATTAGTAAGAATAACAGGAGTAATTTGGAATGGACTGAGGAGGAGGTTACTGTAATTATGATTATGTCGTTTCGGATTTCCAAGAGTCATCTGACAGAGTTGAATTCACGGACTGCAAATCAAATAAATCGATTTCATCGTTTTCGGAAAAGTTTGGTAACAATCGGTAGATTTATTGCTGGGCAACGTTTCGCTTTTGACACAAAAGCTTCGTCAGGCCAAGTGACTAGGTTACGAGGTTGGTCGAGATTTAAGGTGGAAGGAGAACCAATCATCTAAGTCAAGCTAAATCTCTGTTGGGTATCGGCCGAAGAATTTTGTGTGTTGGGGTGGGTGACCAACAGAGATTTAGCTTGACTTGGATGATTAGTTCTCCTTCCGCCTTAAATCTCGACCAACCTCGTAACCTAGTCACTTGGCCTGACGAAGCTTTTGTGTCAAAAGCGAAACGTTGCCCAGCAATAAATCTACCGATTGTTACCAAACTTTTCCGAAAACGATGATTACTCAATCGGTTTCAAGCGTTTTTCACCTGATTGAAGTCAGTTTTGAGACAGTGTAAATGTGCATTTACTTCCCTTTTTTGAGGAGACCTTCACACGCCCTGCGAGTCCACTCCAAAGAGAAGAAACTCTATATATAAATCCCGACTTTATTAGTGCATATTCATGGCTAGGATTTGAACCCGAGGCATCTGATACACGAGGCAACCAGCACCCGCTGGAGCTATCACACCTAAATCATGACGGCAAAAGAGACGACAAGTTCACGCTTCAGCGATATAATCTGCTTTCCCAACGTGTTGAACTAGAACCTACTACCCGTTTATATTGGGCCGACCCGCGTGTCACAACATCATGGTCAGGTGGTGCCAGGAATGCCCAAAACCTTCTGGACAATTTATGATTTTTCGTAGATGGTTGCGGGATTTGTAGAATTTGCATTCACGATGGCCGGAATTTAGACCGCAGAACATCCAAGGCTATGCACTGCTAATAGACTCCAACGTGGACAAAACTTGAGTCCAATGCTCTCCTCTTTGGTATAAACTCAGCAGAACAGTTGCGCCAACCATTTAAGAAGTGTCCAAGCTCGAGTAGTACAAATGCAAATTCTGAAAATACTTCAACCACTTACAACTGAAATCTTTTGCGCCGGAGGAAGCTCATTTGCGGTGTTCGCTATAATAGAAGGCAAGTCTCTGCTCCTATTCACTTTGCCCGCATTGAATTAGGTGTGTTACCTTCACGTACAAATATTTCCCCCTTGTTTAATAATAGATGGTGTTTGCTTTCCGTCCACTTTCAGCATGTGGAGTTTGTCTCTGTAGTTACTCCCAGCATAAATCCGTACTACAAATGATAGTGATGTATCGTTTTTTGTAGACGAAAAGAATACACACCTTGTGACCAACACTGAACAACTGTATGAAGCCATTCGCTATTTCGAGGAAAAAAAGTTCCCAGATCGTTGTGTGCGGTTGCAGGCGGAGCCTCGAGATGTTATCGATGTCGCGAGTGCCTTGGAGCTAATGTCTCTCCAGACAGAACCACAATCTTGCCGACCTTCTCCTTCGACATCAAAAACCATACCTTCCAATGAAACCACAGTTCCACCTAAGAACTTAAATTTATATCTCGTAGAGGACTCTTCTGTGTTAACCGCGCTCAAACGAGATCGCCTCAACAGATTGGTGGTGCAAGCAAATGAATCGGTTACAATAGCCCCACAACCACCTTTTGACGCAGACTGGGATGTGATATCAAATGTCCAACATAAGGCAATACCTAGTGAAGCGACAGTGCTCAACCCAGTTAATGAATTACCATCGATCCACAGTAAGCCTCAGTCAAAGACAGGAACTCACAACTCCAAATCAGCCATTAGCACCACACGTCATCCTGTTAACCGTGGAACATATATGAAATCACTAGCCTACCCACTGACAGAAGGCAAAGAAATCTCCGAGGGTGGCAGAAATTCGCAATACAAAATGAGCAGGAGCGAAATTGATACACTTGCAAGGAAATTCTACAAGATGGGATTCCATTTTGAAGAGAAAACGCTCATTTCGGTAATCGAGGACTACAAAGGAGATGCGAATCTGATATTGGATAAACTAACGCAAATGCAAAACACAAAGTGAGTTTTTGGAAAACAATAAAACTGTACCAAGACAACAATCCTTTTTGGTTCCATGAAACCAAACCACTCGAAACTCGCTTGGGTCAAGTCTGAATTTGTGTTTGCTAGACAGCAGACGCATGGCTGCAAGCGGTGGATAACTATGAAATGTTATTGATTATCCTTAAACAGCACAGAGTGGGTATGCTTTCTCTGCTTCTTTATTTTCACCTGATAGCCAATAAACTGTAACCGTCTTTCGAAAGGACTGAACCCAAATAGTATATATAAGTTGAAGTTATATCCTTCATCTATGTTTGAAGACATCTTTGTGTAACTGATAAGTCTAGCTGTCATTCTAAAGGCGAATGGGACACCAAACAGGTCTGTAATTCATTGAGAGCACGGATATCCTGAGTAAGACATGGTCCAGCCCAGTAGGAATCATAGCGGTCTTTTTGCTGCACGCAACATGTATTTTATTTTGATATTGTTTATTCCCTTAAGACCCCTTTCCTTTCCGTCAAGGAGTATAGTTTTCATCATCTACGTCAGCCTTAGTTCAAGGAGCTGTGGAAGTCACGATAATAACAAGATAACCAACAATACTTGTCTTCTGTTGTCCGTCATCTGGGATAACATTAGTTAGACGAGGTTACCCAAAGTTAAACGAAAATTTAATGAAAAAGACTACTCCTCGGTAACTCCATTTCAACGACCATACAACTTTTGTGAACGCCGAGTTGCCTTCTGCGTAGTTATCTCCGATCGCCTATGGAATCATTTCCATGCTGAAGCAAATCTATTGTGGTCAGTAGTAAAGCAACAGGAAGTGAATGTCTTTTCTTTACATGTGACATAATGGATTTCAACAACGTATCTTTCACTGTTTAGATTTGCCCTAAGGTATTCGACCATCCTACCCGAAAACTTCATTTTATACACTGTTCGATAAGCCACCGTGACGTATACTACAACCCTAACAAAAAGGATAACCAAAGTTTTTTATGTTTACACTCTTAAGATGATCGAGGGGGTCACAGTGCACAAAAACCATAAAAAAAACACCCAGGTACGCTAGTGTGTTCCCTTTATTGGTTTCTTTTTGCAGCATAAGCGAAGCTTAAATGTTTGACTGAGAAACTGATGGAGATATGGTTTGTGGACTAATTATGAGGTGTACAAATTCTCACCGAATGGATACCGAACGACTGTACTCAACCCACATAGCAGGGGAGCAAAAGATCAGCTGAGAGTAATGTACTTCTACATGAACTTTTCATTCAAGGAAGATTAGTTTACTGGGTAGTTTAACAGTTATGTTTCATTTCAGTTACAGCCCCACCATTCAGCTTTGTATGAAACAGAAACTCCCAGACTCCACAGCCGGGTTGCTTTTGTACTAATAGTACACTTTTGCTATGCATCTTAGTTTCCTCGTTTGACTGTCGCATGGAATACGTGAACACCACTTGTTGTCTGTGGATGCCGGCGGAAAGCAACATAGTATAAGTGCAATTGCGTCAGATCTGGTGGAAGATCATATCATAGGCAGACAGTGCGCCCCGTAAGCTTTAAACCGATCATGAATGGCGAAATCCGGAATATCACTGGTGGCGGAAGTTACCCTAGTCCGGCAGTTCAACCTGCAGGTCTGTGTCCAAATAAAATCTCTAAGACTTTTAAAACAGATTTAGCTTGCGAGTCATTCTGTTCCAAACAACTGGTCAAGACTGATACAATTCATTCGACTCCAAAACTCAGTAACCACATTTTCGTTTCCGTACGTATATGCTAGTTATTCAACACAACCGTGCGTGAAATGTTAGAAGAAAATACCCTATACCGAATCTCATCCGGCGTAAAAATAGTTAATGAACTTTGAGATTCGTACACCATAGGTGGCATCGTAGTTAAAATTGCAACGAGTGGGCTTTTAGCGAATATTCTGTGAAGGTTTGGAGAGCTATGACGGGAAAAGGAGTTAAATACTTCCGTAGTATAAAGTGAACAATGGAATGTATAGTGTTAATTCGGACTCAGCATATGGAACACGGTGTAGCCTTGTTCTTCTTAAGTAGTTTGGAGCTCAAGCCTCGAACCCAATCTTGTGTAGCAAAATTGATACACTAGGGGTGTGATTATAGCATGGTCCTTATAATTTTGGCCTGTTCAAGGCAATGAAGTGGAGTATGGTCACCATGATTTTAGGGGAGTGTGCAGCGCGGTTAAATATTT
This sequence comes from Opisthorchis felineus, assembly GCA_004794785.1. Lineage (NCBI taxonomy): Eukaryota > Metazoa > Platyhelminthes > Trematoda > Opisthorchiida > Opisthorchiidae > Opisthorchis > Opisthorchis felineus. The sequence continues at coordinate 302,051 of SJOL01010758.1, forward strand.
TACCGAAAACCATGTTGAAAGCAGAGAAGTAATTCATCCTAACCAAGTTTATACTGTTCTAGTGGAAATCAGCCAATTGGGTCAGAAGACTTTAAGGGTCATTTGGAGCTCAAATTTTTGATACAAGGAGAGTTTCATGATAGAAAGGTTTGACGAACTTTTTAGTGAGAAGCGGGCCTTAGTACATGGACGATGTGGTAATGTCAGATGGATGTTTTGTTCGTACTGAGGAAGGAGATTGAGTCTTTCGGAAGGATCAGGTGATAGGTCGAAACAGTGCCAGTAATATACAATGGTGGGAGGCAGCTTGTTCTTGAGAAATGGTTATTCTGATACTCTGGAATTGTTAATCCTATCGCAGGGAGTACCAACCAATTTACGCTGATAAAAAACCCAAAAATGTCGCCATTGAAATAGTGTTCTATATAGCCAAGGACCAACAACAATATCAATTTGCACAGATTCACAGTGAGAACTATCAGTTTAGTGTCATTTGCATGTGGTAAGCTGGACTTCGATTTTCGGTGAAGATTTTCTCACGTGAAACATCGATGCTGACAAACACGTCAGACAGAAAAGAAAACCAATTACTGTAGTATACCCTGAGATCAATATTTGCGTATGAAAGGTATGGGTGTATAATATACGTTGTTTATGACTCAGGGCTTGGTTGCGTTTTGTACCATCAGGCTGACAGAGGTTGTGCAACTGATTTGGAGAAAGCGTCATACTTGGCTCTACGTAGAAAAGTTGTGCTCTATCAACGCCATCCGGTTGACTGTGATTTCACCACTGTTTACAAACAGGCAAGACAAACACTGTCATCTAAAATGTTTCAGATCGAGCAGTTTGTAAAGTATCGGATATTTAGCGTTGTAGCTTTTATTGGTTGTTGATCAGTTCGCCGAGCTTGGCAACTGACTTGCAAACGTTTCGTCACCATAAGAGGAGACATCATCAGTGCCCAGTTAGGTGGCTTTTGTTAGCTTTGTTGTAGCTTTCGTTATTTTGCACATCGATTCGTTTGAAAGCTTGGACTTGCTTCAACTGATGACATATCAAAATGCTCCATATTGATTTTGTGGGAGTAGTCAATTGTTTTCATCAGTCATCCTCAGGATTAACTCAGGAACATTTTAATACAATTCTTTAAGCGTCCTTTTATCATCGTTTATTATCGTACTTCAACCAACAGCCACCTCACCATCTGAAAATATGTGAATGACGATTTGATTATTTTTCTCGTGTCTGGTACTCCCAAACATATATGCGATTGGTTCTATTAAATAAGTTCAGATATGGTTCGGTTCCTTGAGTTGGCTTTGTTTGTTAACGCGATCGCAGTCTAGAGACTACAAAAAGCGCCAAATTCAGAATTCGGCTCTTACGAAACTAATAGCTCGTGTATTATACATTTTCCTAAGTGATCCGAGACGATCGGCGAAACGTGAATGCGCCGTGTCATGCACAATCATGCTAGTAGTTCTTCTCCAATCTAACCGATATCTCTTTTAAAACACCCCCCCCCCCGCGCATTTGGTAAGGATGAGGTCGAGCAGACTGAGGACTGTGTGATGTCTGTCTATGTTGACTAGTTATAAAAAAGACAAGAATGATTGCAGTTTTCTATGACTCAACGTTTCGATCACCGTGGATGACTCACGTTGATTTCTAGAATGAAATCTGCACTAATCAGTGTATTTTTCTACCACTAATCAACCTCACCCGATATTTGATTGTATCAAGCTTCCTGAGATTTTTCAGTTAAACGAATTTTTGTGCCTTTTAAATGACTCTCTCATTATTTCTCATCTTGCCCCATGATTCCGCACAGAACAGGGTTTGCTCCCTGTGTTCTTGCCACAGCAGGTTGTGCCCATCAGGTTCACAGTGTGCTCCATAGCACACCTGTTAGACGATGACAACACAATATTGGTCAACACCGGGTCGCGCGGATGTTGGCGCCCAAATAACAAAGGCACCGTTAGCTCACCTAGTATTTCAGGAGGCAGCATGCGACTCGATAAGGTGACGCGCAACAGCAGCTTGTTGGCGGAGTCGCTCAGGGGTTCGTACGCTCGAGTTTACCACACAAATACAACGTGCCCAGAATAGCAGATGCGAAGCGGTGGCGTGTAGGTTGTCGCTTTCCTAGGAAGAGTAATTATCTGGTAGGATAGGAGAGTTAGAAAGATGAGTGCCAGCAGCAGTATGAATGTCTTCACTTATCCGCCTTGATGTATGTAGCGAACAAGATGATCCGACCGATGTGACATGGAGATACATTCGTTCGTGTACTTCATAACTGGGTTTAAATAATGAACATGACTGGTAGTAGTGGAATGACCACGTCTGTCCAATGAGCCCCAAAAGGGCGAATTGGGCCACGTGTTTTCGTCAACTTATGAGAAGTATCCTCTGAATGCTAACTGACCTGACACCAAAGACGGTCTCGGTGCAAGACATTCGGCTGAAGAATATCGAGCTGGCTGTCATTTGAGTCTACCGTTAAAACCATATTACTTTTAAACGTAGCAGGAGTTTGTATGCTCATCTTTTCGTGTTGTTGTGAAATGCAGCTGTGCCGGAAAACAGAAACTTTGCACCACCAGAAAGGTGCGCACCCTCTGGATCGAGCGGAACAAAGCTTTGGCCCTGTTTCAAAACTCCTCTCCACGGTTTCAGTGGAAATAAATAAGAGACGCAAATGAATATGGATTCAACGACTTGCTTGTGATAAAACGCGATAATCCGAGTGGAATGAAGGAACGAACCGAGCGTCTGTTGGGCTAATCATTAGGGGATCTGCAGTTGGAGATACATGTTTTGGGTGATTTTTATCGCAGGAGTGATATCCAGTGGGTGAACTAGTGAAAACTGCTAAATGCAAGCACGCGAGCTATAGCTCGGGCGGATACCGCCTGTTCACGACTCACCTCCAATTTACAGTTTAAGTTCTTTATAGTGTTAGAATCTACCGAGCTCCGTTGCTAGAGTAAATTATTCTTGTTTCTGATAATGATTGCCACCCGGGTTTGCTAATGCCCGCCAGAAAACGAATCGTGTCCCTCGTTTTATGGAGCAACAAATCAGCCTTTCGACTTATTCACTCATTTTCATACCAATTTGGTTTTGACGGAAGGCTCAATTGAATCACCCGTTCATAATATTCTTCTTAACTGAATGTGCTGAACCAGGCCGCCTCATGTTCCAGTTGGTCCGATATTCGAGATATCGAAATGCATTGTATAGACGTAATACACTACTCATAAAACTGCTGAAAATTCTTCGACAGCTCACGACCGGTTTCGCCCTTCTTGGGGCTCATCAGACAGGCAGTCACCGATTTTCCGTCAAACTTATATTCTAACTGAACCCAAATCGAAATTCGACTTATGCACTCATTTGCATACCAATTTGGTTTTGACGGGAGACTCACCTGGAACCCAGCTGAGTCACTCTTCTCAGATTTTTCGTCATAGTTGGAATACTGTCTCGGCTCTTCTGAGGCTTCACTGAGCCGGGGTCGAAAGTGAGAGTAAAGGTCCACTCGACTGTGTCCCGAGAGTTGCGAGAAAGCTGGCTGAGGGGTGCGAATAGGAGCAGACATAATTGTTATCTTCTTCACTTCTAAGTATTACAACTCTTGCCAACTTATAGCATCGCAAAGTGTGGACATGCTAGACAGACGTACAAACTATGATTGGCGCCTGCCCATGACCACAGTGCAAAGAGCGGAATCTACGGAGCACACCTTAAATGTTGATGTGCATGGTTTCGGCAGTATCAATAAGCAACTGTCATGATCCATGTCCCGACTCACAGAACCCTGTTCCTTCGTAGAAGTAGGCATGTGAAAGAGTGATATTCTACCAAGACAAGCAGGCTGCGATCTATTTAAAAGCACCATTCTTTGGCCACCCCGTCTGCTGAAACGTCAATAATTTCCGGACCGGTAAATTCCACCTACTTCTTGGAACAGCAATTTATTGAAAACATAGGGTAAAGTGTGCCGGTTTCCCCAAAGGGGATATTCCGGTTGGGAAATTAGAGTATAAGATGTGTTCATGCGTTGGCATCGCTACCTTTCATTTAACCTTATCCGAGGGGCAACCAAATATCGCACGTGAGATTGATGACCTGTGTTTGGTAAAGGATACTCTGGACGGTGCATCGAAGGTTGATACGTGGTCACCGACATTACAGTCCGTGAGTTTTTCATCAGTTAACGTTAGCGATAAAAATTACCCACCCCATGTTGGCCACCTGATATTTATTAGATCGTCCAAACGCCCCGCGTAAAGCCATCGAAGTACCACACCACTGAAAAACTGATGTCTTATCTACATAGAGAATAAATACAAGACACAGAAGCACGGGGAAGAATTGGGAAGATAAATGTTTTCACAGAAAAGGAATACGTAGGAAAAGATATTAGGGGGAGCGGTTGGGTTTAGTCCAGAGGTGATCGACGGGAAGACCCGAACAAACCAAACGGTTCTAGGTTGGACAGGCGTCCACAGTAACTTTTCGCTTCATACCAACGTAGTCGCTGCCTTTGGCCACAGAGGAGGCACAAAAGATCCAGCTACAAAGAGAGAACGGCAAAACAAGGTAACACGTAAAATGACTGATGATATTGAGTTGTGGACGGCACCGCTAACCAAGTTAAAATTAGGGGTAATTGGGTATATCTAGAATGAAGCCGCAATGCTTTATAAACTAGAAGTCGTTACGCTGTCACACATTTTCGGTGCACAGTTGCCGTGCTAATCGTGGTTAAACGCAAACCACAGTCCTCGTCTCAACTACTGGGTTATTTAGTACCCGCAAGATAGATTAATCGTTTATCAAAGATGCTTCTTCTACGCAGTTATGCTTGTGGGAATGAGACAGTCTGCGGAATCATGGAAGGGAAGAATATTTGCGACCTTATCTTCAATTTTTCAAGTCCAGAGATGAACTTTCGCAATCAGATACAAAACACAGAGCCACGTTTATAAGTCAGAAACGACCTGTCAAGTTGTAGGTAGTTGTGGGATTTGTAGGATTCGCGTTCATACCATTCTCGTTTGAACAGTCCTCCTCATGTTCCGCAGTACGCTGGACGCACCTGAATCATCACGTCTGAACAGACGATGGTGTTCACGCTTGAGCGATGTGATTGGTTCACTCGATGGGGAAATCCTGACAGGCGGGTTGATTGTTGGACAGAGCCGTTCGAGGTGTCGGGCAAACGAATCAAAATAATCATTTCCTTCTGATTCTCAAAACATCTTCCGCGGGATTGAGGTTTGAGCTGCGTGCTGGTCTTCCCACAGACCGTTCTCTACGAAAGAAATTCGCATCTTGGACTACAAATAATCTGTCGTGCAATTGACCAATAAAGAGTAGCAAATAGGGTTCCAGTGTGTTTGGATATGTACACATCCGCCTACATCTGCATATCATCAGTGATGTATCCTTGGATGAATCGACGGACCCGTGAAAAAACGGAGTACTTTAACGCTCAAGTGACGCTAATCGTGACAGAATCAATCCGATGTATCTAATTTGAGCCTTCTTCATAAAAAGGTAGTACCCCTTGCCAGCCAGCCAAGCCATGCGTGATGCTGGCTGGAGTACTCGGTAGTCTACGTGTGGCCAGCGGATTAGGTAGTCTCCTCAAATTGTTGGATCAAATGCACCCAGTGTCCAAAAGTATCAGCCAAATACGTCCCAGTCATATTCAATCCGTCGAGTTACATGTAGTCGAAAAGCGTTATGTTGTAGCAGTGAGACTTCCGAAATCGTGCTTGGTTTGTTGTACTGCCAACGTCAGAACGCACGGCAACATAAAATGTGTACGCTAAATCGGCGAATCCTCCGCAACGCTACGCCAAAGCGTGGTTCTCAACGTTCAGGGAAGGAATAGAAGTTCTGGATTTCGAAGGCACCACTCGTTGACCTGTTGAATGTTGATAAGATTCATTTATAAATTTCTTCCACTTTTGCTGTCTAATAACTACCTAATCTCACTGTTGACAGACGAGTGGTCAGATCGTGTGTGTTGACATTGCAGGCTACTTGGAACTAACCAGTGAAACTCCACAAGTGTAGAAAGGCAAAATACTTCAGACAGAACTGGTAGAAATTTGTGTACATGTGCATTCCGTGTTCTCGCTGCACTTGTCCCAGGGTTGTACACGGATATGTGTGAGGCTTAAAATATCTATCAGGCCAGAACGACTAATCGAAACCAACAAAAGGTGAAAGCAATTCACCACTGATCATGGCGCCTCTACCCTATGAATATTGTAACGAATGGTCAAATGATAGATGAGGAAAAGCTGGTGAACGAATAGTCGACAGGGTTGAGAAATTATCACATATACACGATTGACTTAAAATGAAGTACGAGTACATAGCCCGATGCTCGTCCAGCCTGTGATGTAGCGGATTCGACCTTTCCACACCGTCCTACGTTGTTCAACCTAAGGTGGTTTGCAAGTCGTGTCTTGGTTCCAAATACTTTTACTGTCGATTGTATTGTACGGCGGACTCGCTGTGCATGATGTCGAGGCTGTACTGGATAAGTTTGACTTAAGTAAGCCTACTCATTCTATCCTGTGGCACTCTTCCAGAGTGATTTTTCTGCTATTTGTGAATGGAAGTGCATTCTTATTCAACCCTTGTAATGAGGCTTGCATGCGTTGACAATGATGACGCAAAAGTATGCAAGAGAGGACTCTGCAACAATTAATTTACTTGCATAGGAGTTTGAAAAGTTGCGCCAAATGTGATACCGTCGCCAACAGCTCAAAGACCCGTAAAGTGGCTCAAGAATAATCGGCATCGTCAGCTGCAAACGGTACGGAGATCTCAACAGCCAAATCATTTACAATGTTTGTTGTTAATTTAGCTTACACTCATCTGGTCTGTTTGAAAAGGGGTTTGAATGATAAAAAAGGGAATTTCGGTCCTTATCATAAAGTAGAAGGGCTAATCATCAATCCATTACACACACGCGTACCAACGTACCTCTGTGCATCGGTTTTCTAATCGGTTATGGATAGTGCACCGTGTAGATTCAACTAATTTTTTATTCCTATGAGCAGCCAGAAAACTACAAACATTTCCTCAATAAATGACATCACTTTCAAGACTGGAAAAATTTCGAGTTCTTAATATGGTCCGTTCTGGTGTTCGTGCACATGCAGGCATTAAGTGACTTACCGGCTTTTAAGCAGCTTCACAATCTGTTCATGTCCCCAAAAGGCAGATCCTTGATGCCAGATGGAATGGCACAACCCCCAAGGATTAAAGACGGCACTAGGCCGATCCATGTCTGTCGCTTCAGGTTGCTGTCTCAGAACGCAGCGTTCATGTTGTAGCGCGGTGGGCATTGGAGGCCTTGGGTTTAGCTGACAGGAAAAGCCAGCGGTGGGAAAATCACGGCTGCTGAATATTGCAGGCATTTAAATTGGTTAAGTGATTAACGTTTGGAACATAACCGGAATTGTGGTTAGCTAAGACCGGAAACCTTACAGTGCCATTGACTGAGTTAATTCGGTGGACTTTCTTCATCACAGCCAGGATGATTCTGGATGATACAGTTCCGGAACAAGAATTTACAACCTTTAACAGAAAACACCGATTTCGGTCAGACACTTCAGGTGGTCCCCTCAAATGGGGAAAACTACATTTTACTTCACCGAATGCTTCATTAAAGTCGGAGATGAAATGAGAGTCAAAAATAGGACACGTCGATAGGAGACAAATGTGTCCCTAAGTGCCGCATGTCCCTCTTACGGGAATTATGGGTATATCTTCAAATAGCTGGCACCTCTATTTTACACGATAAGAATCAAAGCATCTATCGGCTTCCCAAGTTTGTTTCTAGAAACCAATGGTCAGGTGTTGTGCGAACAATGCTGGATATTGTAGTCACCAGCACGTCTAAATTAACACGTGTTGCACAGACTCATATAACTATTATGCACCTGATCGCCTCACTTGGTGTTGAACACAGCCCTCCAGCCTCATTCGGCTGGCCGCCAGAGTGACCATAATTGGTACCATGGTTACCATTGACTCCTCGCCATAGCACCTAATCATGTCACTTAGTGGAGAATTTGGGAGGGGGTATTCTGTCACCATGTTAGCAGAGCCACAGAATGTTTCTCAGGGCTTAAAAATGGAGCATACCTCCATTCTATGTGCAATTCCAATGGTTTCCGGTAAACGGCTGTCTCAACTAGGCTTTTAGGCAAACTAGCCGAGGTCATTTCAATTCATACCGTCAATTTACATACATTTATCAACTCTGCGATTGTCCTCGTCGATCTTATTCCTTTGGAATTGCGCAGACTCACGGATTACTAACAAGCGACAATACTGGGCTCAGCACAGACTGTTTTTGGGCAAGGTGAATCCCCCACAAATGTCGTGGCGGTTCGCCTTCATACTCCTTGTCTGAATACACCAAATAGTTAGCAATCTCAACTCATACCCCAAAATACGAGGCTGGATAAAGTATAGGTGAGATTGGAAAAAAGCACGTTAGATAGTGAGTACTTCATAGATGTTTTTGGTCTGGTTTAACACTGTTTGGTAATCGAGGGTTCGTAAGTCATATGGCAGTTCAATTTATATGCCCATTGCGTATTCACAAAGGGTCTTCATTCATTAATTCCTTATTCAAGGATTTTATTGTTTCGGCGATGAGAACAGCAGTGATTGGTCACGACTCGTACAGTGTGGATACTAAGACCTACCCGTAAAGGGATAAACTCCACGTCGCCGGTTGACACTGTTGGTCCCAACTTGTCACAGCCGTGTCCACACGTCGAGCCAGTAGGAGGGAAGGCGATACACAAATGGACATCATCCCCACCACGATTCATGATACCTTCGGGTGAATGGTCCAAACCCAAACAGTGTCCCAGTTCGTGCCAAACGCTGCCAAGGCCGGTTGCAAACGCGGCCCAATACGTGTGCCTGTACCATAAGAGCCAGTACAGAAAACTACCGTTGGAAACAGCTTACCATTTAGGCGTGACCATGGTCAGAAGTGTTTGAACATGTTTACTTGAAAACCGTTTGAACACGGAAAAGTGAAAGCGCACCAAGCGAATGTGCGATCCTTTTGGAATAACTCTGCATCAAAAATACATACTCAAAACCCTACCGCCTTGGCAGATACGTAACACAAACGTTATCTGAAATTTCTTATTGAAGACTGTACAGTAAACGAAGTTGGTTACACCGAGCTATTCGTAACATGCCTTGGTTATCCCATCCAACAAACTAACCTGTAAGCTGTGTCGTCCATGACTGTCGAGTGGTCTATGCGCCGCGTATTCCATAATGCCATGTTAAGGGAACCCAAGTCCTCCGGCCAGGCATGTAAGGTAGCCGTGCCAAGTAAGGCCAGTCCTCCAGCACCTGCAGATAATTTTGCAAATATCATGAGTTTCAGAACAGGTTCCCCTAATTAAAGTGAGCTGACAACAGAAACAGACAGTTGGGAGATCGACTCCCAATTTCCGCCGCCTTTTATGGGAAACGTAAGTCAGTGTGAAAGTAAAATAACGAAATTTCACCTCAGAGCTTTTCAGAATGCCATGAAGTAACATGGCCTTAGCACTAAAACCACAACAACCCCTGAGTCATTCTAAGCTGCGTCCGAGAACAAAATCGGTTTAGAAAGAATCATCACTAACAAACTCAGAAAATTTTCACCTTGTTGGTCGATGTAATAATGCATGAACTTGAAGCAATGCATGAAGGTTGTATCGGCATCTGATGACAGCTATTAAGCTTGCGCTAGGGCTACACAGGGTTGGTCTTTGTACTGGAAGACTGTATGCGAGCTCGATAGCTGAATTTGGGTTGCCCTCCTGTCAGCCTATGGATCTTAATTTCACAGTCACGCAGGTAGATCAACGGGCGTTTGGTTTGGCACAGACAGCATCGCTTTTGTGGATTCCGTCAGTTCGTATGTCGTTAGCTGAACCGAGCCTAATGCCTACATCAACAACATCAACATTATACGCCGCCGCCTGTTTACGGGGGGGGGTCGACAGAAAACTGATTTGTCCCAGTTCATTACCCACGCTTATAGTCTGAATTGAGACACTTCTCAATTAGGCACTTCGGTAAATTATTCAAATGCAGTACCTGAAGCATTCGGCGTACGATTTTCTGTCTCTGGAGGACACGGTGTTAACCAGTGTACAATCTGTTGTGCTATGTAGAAAGTGGAAATGCTAAAGTAATGCCTCATCCATGAAGGTTAAAAATAAAAACGTGGCATTCAATCTCGCGCGGTTCGGTCAAATAAGCTGAAGGAACTTCGTAATTGTGGAGGCATTCGGAAGTGAAAGAAATGTGATGATGGAGATCACTGAAAGGTTGTCATTTTCAGAGTGCTTCCGAACTTTAGCAGAAAAAATTGGCAAAAAAACACCTCCAATGGACGTTGTTCCAGATCTTTCAAGATCGGGCATAAAGTAGCCGCCAAAATGGGTCTCATCGAGCCGTCTGTTGTAGCACTTTAAATAAAAAGGTTAGAATTCTCAGCAAGCAGTAATGGGCATGAGCCGGGAAGTGTGCTATGGATGAGCTTTCAAGAAGTCACAAGAAAGTGCGGTTTTAGTGAAACAGGACGACGAAGAAAGTGTATGTCATAAATGCTCACCAAATCTAAAATAAGGTCAAAGGATCTCGTTTTTTCAGCAGTGCTTTGTGAAGATCGACCCAGAAGCCTAGAAAGTGTTACCCGCATACGAAATATATTAAGAGTGCAAGAAGCACATTAAATAAGTTTTGCCTTCAAGGTGGTGAGTGAAATACTCACATTTGTATCGAAAATTGAAAGAACTGTCGCCAGTAAGACGCGGAACAGCTCTCTGGATGAGATATTCGGACACCTTTGCAGACAGTAAGTTAGTAAGTTGTAAGTTAGGGATCTTTTTACCATTAGACTATTTGATGCATCTTCCGGATTTTGTTGCACATAAAGTAGAACTCAACGTGCCAAAATGACTACATCATCATGAAACCTGATTGAAATCGTCCATTCAAGCCCACGCAGAAACTATCCGGCGTCCCTAGGCGAGAAGAAGAGTATTCTTGGGGATAATTTACGAGTTAGTATTATTTGAATTTCAGTCTGACGTTTAAGCGCCGATGTAACTGCCTGTGTTCATCTGATAACCGTTCTTTGGTGCTCCGACGGTCAACAGCACATAACTAAGGGAAGTTACTGTCGCCCAGATGCATTCATTAAGATGAGGCATAGCTGGCCGTCATCATACACGTTGTATCGCGTCTGCATACAGGAAACTGAAGTCAGGCGACTTGCCAAGGTCACTCAAAATAAGTGCGTTCAATTCAAAGCGCTTTGGTCAGAAATACGTTTCGATAAAAGTAAATAATTCCTTGGACTGTGGAGGCCTGTATAAGAACCAATAGTTTGAAAAATTAGCAACATCCCTATGGTCCCGTCAGGTCCACCCACTCTCGTTGGAACCGATGTGGCCAGATATATCCCATGTTCGACAGAGTAACTCGATAAAGAACGAAGTATAGTTTCCACTAGACCCCGAAAAAAAACACATGGCTCAGATCTAACAGTTCAAAAATCAAAGTGATGATTGCAAGCAAATATCCTAAAGATAATGTAAAGCAGTCTAGTCCCAAAAACCAAAGATGAATTTAGAAGAACTACTTACCGAGTGCAAAGTGCGCCTTTGCAAACTTGCTCAACTCTTGGTAGGTTAAGTTGGACTGGGATACTGGAGCGGTATACCGAGTATCGGCCATAAAAGCTATCCACTTCGTGCTCATGAACGCTTGGGGGTAGGCAAGACATAGCTCACGGGCTAACTTGGACCAAACATCGATAGGCTGACTGCTGTATATTTCAGTGCATGTAAGACGGGAACGATGCAAGCGACAGATTAATTCGGCCCGATCCTCGTTGCATGCAAATGTGTACCTTTGACCATATTCCGAGAAAAAACTTTCAGCAGTCAGAGACTGCAAAAGTTGGACAGCGAAGCCGATCCGCCGCACAGCACTTGCTGGGCTTCCTGAATTGTGGCCATTCTCGTTTTGAAAAGTTCCATTTCCGTCAGAGCAAACAACATAAAGTGGTTGGACCACATTAAATGCATCTGGTGCAGGGCTGTAACAAAGTCGACAGTCTATGGAGCAGTGCTTGCAAGAACATTTCACCCTGTTCCATCCAAATTGTAGGGGCACAAATGCTTTGAAATTCGAACCACATAGCCGCCAGAAGTGAGAATCCAGCACCCTATCGGTGCGTACGACTACCTCAGAACACCCGCAAAATGGGACTAACTTGCCCTTAATTTGCACAAGAGGGTAGTGAACGCAAAGCAGATCCTGAACATTGCACAAAATCAACATCCGCCCACCTAACCTTGAGGCAAGAGAGTAAACCCTACAAATGGAACAAACGAGTTGATCTCAAACAAGGACGGGGAGAACAGAACGTCACACAAAGCAGAGTTAATTTTGAGTAAGAAGCTGTCTTTAAATAGGTGGCAGTACAGGTTTCGATGGGGGGACAAGATCGCGGTGATCTAATAAGCGCATCAAACGTGTTAAATGCTGTCACTCGCCAGTGGGATCGATTAAGGGCGATGTCCTGTAGGGTTTCTGCTCACGTGCAAGGAGAATCAAGTGGACCCCAGCCACAAGGACGCCAAAATCCAACAACACTCAATCTGGTTGTAGCCGCTTTTATCTCACGCTGCATGCCACGTTCAATCCTCCTCGAATATTTCACCAGCAAGGGTTCGGAATGAAAATGTGTCTTACTTAGTAGACGATGGCTGTGCATGCGTAGCACATGTCACATTCACCTTAACCTAGTAAGTTTTGTTTGCTGTTCTAGTGATTTTGGCTAGGCTAGTAGCTAACAACCAGTTTACGCACTTCGTTACGCGCACGCTGCAGCCAGCTAACCCTTGCTACGCCACGGTACACCGCTGGCGACATAGCAGAGGATGTTTCAGACCCTCAGGCAGGAGGGCCCAAGTTTTGCAATCATAGGGAGACCGCCGTTACGACTGCTTTGTATACATGGCACTTCAGCCTCAGTAAGGCTCACTCTAGACGTCGCAAATAACACAAGCTGGAAAATATCGCTTGTGCCTTGGTGATGTATGCATTGACTTGTCACAGTAAAACTATGGCTTATGAGACTTCCAAGATATGCAGACTGACCACTTTTCACCTTCAATTTTCACAGAAGTACATGGAGATTGAAAACCATGCGCTTCGAATGTGTAAATGTATTCTGAAACAAGGGACCACGTCTGATATTCTCTTCAAAGTAGGTTATGTGGGATGGTGATCGTTTACTTCAAGTCCACTAAGCTTTCTCCTAGTGACACTAATTCCTGCGTTTCCGATCCATTCGATTGCGTCACTGACGAAATTGAACAAAAAGGCTGATACACAGTAACCTTAGCGGGCCCCACCGGTTATGGTGGAGTTTTTGGACATTTCATGACCATGGATGTTAGGATGAATGGTACAAAGTGTACTGACCCACTTTCATAGCATTCCATCCTGTCTAAGTATAGTTAGGAGCGCTCTTCTGCATACGGATTCGAAGGCCCCTCTGAAGCCAAGGAAGTTATTGTTGGTCGGTGGTATGCGTGGTGCTGGTCAATAAGTTGATGCAGTGAAATGATGTACTCAATGCGCCTCTTTCCTGATAGAAATCCTGCTTGGTGCTCACGAATTTGCCTCATGTGCTGGGGCTAGGCCTCACAGTATCAGGTAGGCTAGTAGTTGTGTTATGACGAGAATAACACTTGCATCTCTCGCATGGAAGAGTCACTTCGGATGCCTTTTTCTTGTGAGGACGCGATGACTGGTTAGCTTCAGGCCCCTGGAACACGTTCTTGTTTCCAAGTACGTTCAAACATTTTAGCCACGGCAGAACGGAGACTGACCACCATCTTTGAATAATAGTGGTGGAAACCCACTTGGTCCATCAGCTCGGTGACGTTCCAAGGCAGAAAGGCACAGTAAAACCAGATAAGCGGGGGAAGATCTATACTAACAGCCTACGGATCAATTCGAGCGGTGTTGTATATTTGCTCTGTTTTTCAAATGCTTCATCTTTGACTGCTAAATCACTTTTTTCGTTTCAGCTCTCAGTGTAAAAGTTTTGGAGGAATAAAGTCTAGCTTCCGGGCCCTCAGTCTTTTCCACTCTTATTCTCATTATCGCCGCACTCCATCCCTCGTCGAACACAACAATTTATTCAGCAAAAAAAATTTTCATCGAACAATGGGTCGATTCTTACATCCTGAACGATTCGATACCAATCCCAATACTCAAGACTCAGCAGATACCTGGGAGCATTGGTTTTGTAAGTTCACGAACTTCCTAGAGTCAGTTAGTTCTCATTCCCCTGATAAACTGAAAACCTTAGTCAATTAAGTTGCTCCTAGTGTTCACCGATTCATCAAAGACTGCACAGACTATGAATCAGCTATCGCAATCTTGCGAGAAACTTATGTACAACCGAAAAATGAAATTTTGCCCGGCATCTTTTGAACACTTGTAAGCAGGACGGAGCTCAGAACCTTGATCAGTTTGTGCAAAAGCTTCGCAGTTTGTTGCCAGATTGCCGCTTTACGGCTCAGTGCAGAACAACATAGCGATGAAGCGTAACGAGACGCATTTATTAGTGGACTTTATTCGAATACTATACGCCAGAGACTGCTGGAACACAAGTCGCTGGATTTTAAAACTGCCTACGACCATGCGAAATCCCTCAAACTAGCGCAAAAACAGTCGCTGCCGCTTTTGCCGAACAATGAACTCCCCTGTGCTACCGTATCGAACGACCCGCCAAAGTCCCGACGTTCTCAAGCATCATTGCATGAACGAACGACTGCTGCTAGTATGGGGTCTTCATGTTTCTTCTGTGGCTATGCTCGTCACCCGCGTTATAAATGCCCTGCTAAAGATGCGACCTGCAAAAACTGTGGAAAGGAAGGACATTTTCAAAAGGTATGTAGATCTTCTACTGGTCCGAGGAACACCTCATCTGTTTCAAGTGCATTATCTTGCGTCACTGCAGCGGCTCCCGAGTGTCTCAGAGAAGCAGTCACCGATGTGAAAGCCAATGGCGTCCCACTTTGAGCTCTCATTGATACTGGTAGCTCAGAAAGTTTCATTTTCGAAAATGTAGTCCGTTGTAGCAAGTGGTCTGTACTACCATCGTCATCTGAGATCACTTTGGCATCAATCCAGCACAAAAGCTTTACTCTTGGACATTGTTTTTAACGCTGCAACACAAACAAAACAAGTACCCCTCTTCCAAGTTTTCAGTATTACGTGACCTCTGTGCGGATATTCTGCTAGGACATGATTTTCTTAAACTTCACAAATCCCTGGAAATCTCATTCAACGGTGATAAACCTTCTTTCTCGCTCTGTGGTCTAATTGCTGCCAAAATCGAACCTCTCACTTTGTTTGAGCATCTTGATCCAAGGTGTAAGCCCATTGCCATAAAGTCCAGACGACATTCTGCAGACGACCAGGCCTTCATTGCTTCTGAAGTAAAGCGTTTACTCGATCAACAAATCATTGAACCCTCAAAGTCCCCATGGAGAGCGCAAGTGCTCGTCACGACAAATGAACGACAGAAGAAACGGTGGTTGACTATAGTCAAACTATAAACCGATTTACGCAACTGGAAGCTTATCCGCTCCCCAGACTTGAAGATATGAGAAGTAAAATAGCTCAATATCGTATTTTCAGCACGCTTGATCTTGAAAGTGCGCATTAGCAAATACACATTAAGGAAAGTGACAGGATCTACACGGCTTTTGAGGCTTGCAACAATCTTTATCAGTTCCGTCGAATACCTTTCGGAGTAACGAATGGAGTAGCGTGTTTTCAAAGGGTAATGGATGACATAATACGCGCTGAAAAACTTAGCGGGACATATGCGTATGTGGATAATGTCACCATTTGTGGAAAGAATCAAGAAGAACACGATCGAAACCTCCAGCGTTTTCTCGCTGTAGCACAAAAGTACGGCCTTCAGTTAAATCACGATAAAAGCACAATTTCCACCACTAAACTCAGACTCCTTGGCTATGAAATTACTGAAGGTATCATCAAACCAGACCCTGAACGCTTCAAGGTCTTGCAAGAACTGCCCGTTCCGAAGGACATGAAGTCTCAACAACGAGTAGTTGGCTTGTTCGCGTACTATTCTCGTTGGATAAGCCGTTTCTCTGATAAAATCTACCCAATCACTCACAATACAACCTTTCCTGTCCCTGAATCTGTTATGAAAGCATTTGAAAGTCTCAAAAAAGAGTTGGTGGATGCAGCCGTGGTCACTATCGATCCCAGAATACCTTTGGTACTCGAAACTGATGCATCTGATGTTGCGATTTCCGCTACACTCAATCAAGATGGCAGACCGGTCGCATTCTTCTCACGTACACTGTCTGTCAGCGAAAAACATCATTCTGCTATTGAGAAAGAAGCGTGCGCAATTGTCGAAGCAGTGCGCAAATGGAGGCATTACCTACTCGGGACCCATTTCAAGATTGTAACTGATCAGCGGTCCGTTGCGTTCATGTATTCAATCCAACAAAAAGGAAAAATAAAAAATGACAAAATCCAACGATGGCGGATGGAGTTGTCGCCTTTTTCTTTTGACGTAACCTACAGACCAGGCATAGAAAACAAAGCTGCTGACACGCTCTCTCGGAGTGTCTGTGCGAACACTTCATCTCAGCTGGATCTAAAACGCTTACACGCAACTCTGTGCCATCCTGGAGCAACACGCATGATGCATTTCGTTCGTGCCAAGAACCTCCCATTCTCCCTAGAGGACATCCGACTTGTCATTAAGCAGTCATGTGTGTGCGGAATTAAAACCACGTTTCTTCAAGCCATCTAGTGGTACACTCATTAAAGCCACACAAACGTCTGAACGTTTAAGCATTGACTTCAAGGGACCACTGCCTTCGACAACTCGAAACAAATATCTACTGACGGTCGTAGACGAGTATTCCCGCTTTCAGTTAGCCTATGTGTGTCCAAGATGGCTCAAGTGGTTAGAGCGCGAATTTACTGACCGGAAGGTCCGTGGTTCGAACCCGACCACTGCCTCTTGACTTCCCCTGTCTGGGCTTGGGCAACCTGGCAGTATCCCAGCCCTCGTGCTTCCTTCGGGTGGCATGGCAGCTAGGCACCGAAAGAGTGCTACAGCTGAACGACCTATGTTTGTCCAGATATAAGTTCGTCTACGGTGATATCATGCCTTCTGTCACTCTTCGCTACATTTGGCCTGCCCAGTTTTGTGCATTCGGATCGCGGCTCATCATTCATTTCGGATGAGATCAAGCAATTTCTTCATGAAAAAGGCGTTGCCACCAGTCTGACCACCCCATATAACCCAAGGGGGGAACGGTCAGGTGGTGCGATTGAATGGAACTTTGTGGAAAGCTATTACGCTTTCATTGTGATCAAAAGGTCTTCGAATAAGTCATTGGGAAACCGTTTTACAAGACGCCCTCCATTCGATTCCTTCTTTGTTGTGCACCGCCACCAATGCCACTCCACACGAGCGAATGTTCCATCACAATCAAAAATCCGCAGTCGGTACATTGTTGCCGCAATGGTTACTTTCGCCAGGACCAGTTCTGATGTGGCAAAATACACGATCTTTGAAGTATGACCCCGTAATCGAAGAGGTTGAGCTCCTGGGTGTAACCCTGAGTACGCATATGTCAGACACCCTAACAGCGTGGAAGAAACGGTCTCCCTACGTCACCTGGCGCCTTCTGCAGATTTTGGATGTGCTCCAGCATCCGAGCAGCAGCAACCGCAGCCCAATACTGATTCATTTATTAAGCCGGAACTATCTGACTCTGCTTCGGAAACTGAAATGTCGAATTCTTCTGAACACCCGTTGGTTGTACAACAACAGCGAACACGACCGTATGTCTTCCGCAACAGAGAGGCCTGACATTATTCAATTATAAAGCGAATTACTGTGAACATTTAACTCTGCGGGGGGTGAATGTTGTATATTTGCTCTGTTTTTCAAATGCTTCATCTTTGACTGCTAAATCACCTTTTTCGTTTCAGCTCTCGTGTTGGAGGAATAAAGCCTAGCTTCCGGGCCCTCAGTCTTTTCCACTCTTATTCTGATTATCGCTGCACTCCATCCCTCGTCGAACACAACAAGCGGGTCGAATGGAAAATATAGGTACAGTGGCAGAGAACCAATCGAGCTGTGGTTGAAAGTATTCGGTTCAGCGATCTAAACACTGCAGTTCGTCACGTATTGGGTTCCTAATATCCAAGCTGACAGTCTCCAGATTCTGGTTTTACGGAGTAGTTGAGACAACTTCGGTGCATCCGAGACTGCATCAGCCATCTCCGTTTCTGAAACTTTATGGTTCCATCACGCCCCTTCGTAAGAAGTGACGTCTAACCGACCGTCGATCCGATTTTGCTACTGGACCGAGCGAATACAGCGTCTCGCATAAAGCAGTGACAATGATTGTTCTGAAATCCAGTAGTTTTGAAAACCCCACAAGCAAAATCTCCAGTGTTGTGCATAGCTGTAGTCATCTATTCCTAGTGGCGATATCCTCCGAGGAAGCCACTCACAGAGCCCTGCATAATAAGGTTTGGTGGGTTTCCTTAGCTTCTACACCACAAATCTTTTCTACCGCCAAAGGGTGAGCTGGCTACCTAGGTTTACCAGAGAAGTTTAGTGAAAACCTACACCGAATGAGCGCACACTGAACCGTGTGTACCCCCAGAGTGACCAATGATCAAGAATTAAACCTTACTATCGGCAGATTATGGCGATGTGATCAATTTTGTTCCATGGCAGCTCCGAAGTAGGCATCGCCAGCTAGCACAACGGCAGTCACTGCATCTGAACCCAGTACTACCAAGAAACAACTGTCGGTCAGCATGAAGTTACAAAAAGACGCTCACCAGTATAACCTCAGTTTGCGTCTAAACCAAATACACTTACCCGCTTGTGCGCTCAAGCCTCAAGCCACTGAAAATATACCTATGTCTTACGTGGTGGATACTAGGGTAGTAAATGTTGGCAAGTGTCTTTCACCGAATGGGAGCCACAACTGATCAGGACATGCGTGGATACTGTAAATAAAGACCCAGTGCTTAAGAGTTCGTATTCCAAAGAAAGCAGAGCGAGGTATGAATGGCGGGCGCGAGGCGGTAGGTGTGAGCAGTGGGGTGCAATCAATCACCCTCAGGTGCGCCTGACTGACGTGCCTACAAATGGGATCTATACGAAAGTGAATGATAAGTGAGATGAAATGGAAAATAAGAGAGGAAAATGAAGATGGGATGTGCAAACTGTCACGTGTTTTCGCTCATCCAACCCGTTGTATGCAAAGCGACCAAGCCGACGCCACCACTTAAGCCGACGTGACCGTGTATTTCATGGTTGTACGTAGGTGAGATACTGTCATGGAGCCAAAGACTTAGACGAGCACACAGAAAAACGGTGCTCGGGATTGGACAGAGCTGCATGACTCTGGGCGGATGCATCCTCATCCTCACCAAAGACAGCGATATCGATGTTGACACCGATGCTTCACTGCGCACAACCACAAAATTTATCTCAGATTTAAAGCCCTAGAGTGAAAAGAAGATAAAAGAGGGAATGAGTGAAGACACCTGTTGCTGGCCTATCGCAGGCATTCTGTGGTGCTACACCTCCAAGCGCCCAAACAATCTGTAAAGAAACTGACAGTACGAATACTTCCATCAGACACACTTCCGTCAGAGTTAATACAACTACCGAGGTATGTAAAATTCTCCACAACCTCCAGTGATTCTCCTTGAATCGTAATGGGTGTATTCACAGACTGCACGTCCTGAAGCATGGATCTGCACTTTGAATGTGCGAGGCGCATACCGAAAGATAGTGTGATGGTGGTCAACCTATTCATAAATAGTAAATAAATCGCTCAGCTGTAACACCCTTCCGGAGCCTAGCTGCCATGCCACCCGAAGGAATCACGAGGGCTGGGATACTACCAGATTGCCCAAGCCTAGACAGGGAAAGTCGAAAGGCAGTGGTCGGGTTCGAACCCCGGAACTTCCGGCCAGTAAAATCGTGCTCTAACCACTGAGCCATCTCGCCCACGTCGACAAGGTTACCACCAGCAACGACTTGCACACCGGTTCGCCTCATACTTCACTGACGGAGGTCGTAAAGCAACGAAGAGAGTGGACATCCCTGTCTGGCATCGCTGTAAGGAAGCCTTTAGAGGGCTCACCATACACTCTCACACGCCCAGAAGTACGTGAATATAGAGACCGGAGTATGTTCACAAATTTCCGGACATACCCTGTTGAGCGAGTGTGGTTAATAGCACTGATCGATCGGCAGTAGCGAACACACGCTTGAAGTGAAGGAACACGAAGATTGTGGGTCGCTTGTACATACAGCGTTGCTCTCATGCAGTGTGAAGATCTGATCGAAACCGCTCTTGATGCTCACGGGCCAAAGGTTCGCGTGCCACCACAGAACTAAGTAGAATCCTGGCGAGCGCCCAGTTTCTGGAGGTTAGCAGTTAATAAGCGGTCATGAGCAAGCAGGATGCGTTGAGTTTTGGCCCGGTCAGTCGGTTCCTAACACAAGACCATAAATGCCCAAGGATGGTATAGTGTCAGTGCCAGCATGCTGGCCTTAAAATAAAGTCAGCGGCAGGAGATCGTCAGGCTCTATGGTGTAGAAGCAGCTCCATTGCGTTGAACCGGTCGCAGGATCGACTGTTGCCGTTCTCGGGATAAGGCATTTCACCAGGCCGATGCGAAGATATTGGACTCTGTTGCGAGAGTGGACAAGTTGCAAAGTGGACCTTACCGCGGTACAGCGGTTTGTGTACGTCTACGTCACACTGAGCTATACCGGGTGGTCTCACTGACACCCGCAGAGTTACTCATATCAGACTGGTCCGTCACGTTGGGACACTTATGTAACAGTATGCAGGCACCCACCTGCTGGCTTTTGGACCAAAGGCTTTAGGAGAGGACCTCAACCGCGCAGTGCTGGCAGTGTCCCAGCAGTGTCCCGCTGCTTCACAAACTCGAGTCTTACGGGGTTCAAGGGAAACTCTTACTCTGGATCAAGGCATTCCTATCAGACAGAACATTCCGAGTGAAAGTAGGCTCGACCTACTCTTCTCCGGCGCCGGTCTCCATTGGAGTTCCTCAAGGCTCCGTTCTGGGACCACTGCTGTTTCTGATATACGTGAACGACCTTCCAGACGTTCTTTCAAGTCCATGTCTACTTTTTGCGGACGACTTGAAATCCTGGAGTTCCAATGCCAGTGCCCTTCAAATGGATGTAGACGCTGCAAAACAGTGGTCGTTGG
>SJOL01010759.1:9156-19566 GCA_004794785.1 Opisthorchis felineus
GGCAACTCACTGGTGCTTCCCTGGTGGTTTATGGTGAGTGCAATGGTGACCAGCGAGTCCGATTTCACTGAGGCACCTTCATCCTCAGAGTTCTCATGTCTATCTGGCCATCTTGAATGACCCGCTTACTTCTGAGATTGTGATGTGTTGTGCCTCAAAGCTATCCAAGCACATGCCGGTGGATGTCCCTTCATCAATAGTCAGACTTTCCTAAGATCTGAAACCACGAGTACAATTTATCAGATCTACTTAGAGGCCCTGTCAGTAGCTGAATTTCGGTCATGTGTAATTTACAGTAGAGGAGTTGTTTTTAGAGACGGCTCACAGCCTATCAAGCGGAGTTAGTTGTGCATCCACCCGACACCTGAATTCAGGGCTATTTTGCGCAAGGATTATGAGCTAACTTCTCCTGCATTCTGGCGTGCCGTCGGCACAATGTCTGTATTTCACCATCTTACAGGAGTGAGGACAGTAGGATAGATCGATTCACTGCCGTTCTAATGTCCTCGCACAGCGTTAGATTGCCCCAAGCGCATTAACATGGGCTACCGAAACAAAGATTACCTTGGCAACTCGAGTATATGGTCAACCATTCATAATCTGTAAACAGGATGAAGGCGAGGCAGCATAGATCTCCGCAGCACATTGATCTGTGACCATCAGTCCGAAGACAGGGTCTCTTTTTGTAAGCCATGTACGGGTTGACAAAAGACAGGCGTTTTAGGAGCATCTGTAAGTAGACCAAAGTGACATGCTGCCAAAGCTAATGTCGTGACTATTTGCTGCGACTGCGTTTTCGAATGTGTAGTCAGTCTCAATAAGCAGCATATGGATCTTCAATTCATACACATTCGTTTTGGTCGTGAAGCTTATCGAAATGAAGAAGTGACCGTCGAAACGGTTCCCCTAATGATGCGCTGCAAAAAGCCTTGTCACTAACCGTAGTTAGATTCATATTAGATTGTCGGACTCGGAATACAACTTTGTTTCGCCCGTGTACCAATTTCGAACTCGGCAGATGTCGTCCCACAGATACTTACTCCGACCCTCATACCAGAGTGTACGGACTTGATAATGTTAACAATATCTCCGGGATAGCCGAGCGTTTGCCGAAACAGTTTAATCCAGTAACATCCGACACTTTAGCCGCAGACTGAAGGAGGTATTTACATTTTATGTATGCTTTAACTTTTCAGAGGGTCATACGCTTGCCTTAAGAGAGATGAAAAGCTCTCAGTTTAGAAGGGCGACCGAAAGTCCTCCCGATAATTAACAATAAGTTGGTGTCTGATAGTTCGTAAAATTTCTGGAATTGGTTAGGTACTGACGCAATAGACTGCACAGTACGAAGTAACTCTTAAGCGGAAAAATGGTTTAGGTCTTCTATATGATAGTTATAGTGCTAATTTTCTCGCTATGTTCCTCTGTTACGTTTACGACCATGTACCACACATAACTCACTCACATAAACTACTGACTTTGCATTAGTAACCGTGATGTTAACCAGAATAAATGGACATGGCTCCTTTGCTCTCCCTTCACAAGAAGCCGTTTCTGAACGGCAAAAAAAAGCAAATTGAACTCAAACGAAAATTTTATATTCTAATTACCTTAAACTCTCAAGTGGACTTGTAAAGCAGGAACAACCTTTCAAATGGTTTGTTTTAAGCGCTGTAAGAAAAAAGATTTTTTATTTCAGGATTCTCCTCAAAGGTGACAAAATTCTGCTAGATCTGCCGCTCCATTTCAGCAAAGCTACACTCGCCTGCATGAATACACTTTCTTAAGATAGTTGAGTCTTCTCTTCTTTATATCCCGGTGTCTTCCTCGTCCTTCTACATACGCACTACCTGCCAATGGTTAACAACTTATGCATCCCAATTCTTAATATTTTACTGTCCTGCTTCACCAGTTCGCACAATTTTGATCTTTCCGAATAAAAAAAACACAGTTCGGTGGAGAAACCTTCGGTATCACGACATTTCTGTGGCATAAAAAGTTGTAAAATTATCCTTCCCCCCATAAGCTGGGGTTACGTGCCCTTAGTGAATTGTTTTAAGGGGGAAAGCTGGGTTCATTTCTCTTATAAGCAGGATTAAATGAAGCCAAACTCAAAGATTTAATTTCAGATCATCTGTACAGTAGTTGTTCCGCCCGTCTGTGGGTGTTACGTCGTTGAACACAAAGTGTTTCCCATTTCACTCATACAATGGTTATGCGAAGCAAATGATGCCGCACCCCAAGGGTATTTCTTAGATGAAAGACTGTATAACTGTTCAGGTTCAGCTCGCCTGAAGACCTGACTCTTCTAGACCTTTACACTTCACTTTCCTTAACAGACACAAGTCATCTGCTTTCTGGGAACAACGACGACATCCTCATAGTCACACAGGTGAGTAAAAGCTAATCATTCATGATCCAACAAGCTGACCATCGTCTTTATAACTTGTGTCTGGTGCAGTTCAGAGCCTACCGATAGATATTTTTTGCTGTATTATAACTTGACGAATTGCCATTTGTTTTTCACACCCATAGTTTTTATCAGAATAAACGTTTGAAATTTGTAAGCTGTATCCCTTCTTTTGCACGAGAAATCCGATGAGTATTTGCGGAGTTCGTTTGGCACTCATCCATATCACTGTTACTTGGATGGAACTCCTCCTTTCCTGGTGCAGCAAGAATACCTAGGTCACCTTACGGAACAAGCAATTGGCCGGCGTTTGGCTCTTCTCAGGCGCAGTTGTAATGTTTGTTTTTGGCCATGCTATGAGTTAAACCCTGGCCGTTCGACATTCGAGGAAATTCCGTGTATGCAAGCTGGATAAAACGAAGGGACCCATATGGAGCAACTGAAGGTGTTTGTATTCAGCGACCCTTGTGGTTTGCCCGACACATTGAAAGCCGATCGCCAACTGTCTTGGTTATTGCTTTCGACAACTCCCCTTTTAGGGATTCCCGAAATGGCGTTTTATGCCCATTCTGTAGGATATACCGACTCGCCACAATGTGATCATCTTTAATCATTTAACGAGTTCATACCGTTTCCACTACAGGTTTTGGATCTTGCAAAAATCCGTATATCTCAGTGGAAACACTGTACGTCCTCAAACACTGAAGAGTTGCACAATTTGGTTGCAGGAAAGGAAAACGAAGGTGACCAGGTGAGATCGACATTTTCGCTTCTTCTCTCTTGTAAGAGGCTGGAAGCGGCCTCAATGAAAAGCCAGCTGACTTTCGATATTTTGTTCCATTATTTGTTACGAGGTACACATGAAACACCCACTCAAACAAACTCGGAATATTTTTTTCTGTTTCCGTCATCTATGAAACCAGGTTCGCACTTACTATTCTCCAACCGATGTTCACTAAATCTGCGTCGTATTGTGCGCAATGATCATCTCTGATGACACAATGAAGGTCTGTTACAAAGCGCTATCTTTTCGGGACGACGTGACGCCATGTACCCCCTGTAGCTCGCAAAGTAACCTTGTTTTCACCGAAAAGTATTCAAACCAAAGTACAGCTATCAGATAAATTTGAGTCGATCTCAGTCCATCTTGTGTCTGAAACTGCTTGAACTAACTCAGCTCACATCGCTATGAGTTGCGTGAAATTAGCTTAATTTTTTGAGTAATGGAACTCATAAGTTATACACAGAAAGAATTTATCTTTAAATGCACTATCGGTCCTTAATTTTGATTTTAAAATGACGATAAACTGGTCCCAGAACGACAAGATGTAGTCAGCTAACCTCGTGCACCACTTCACTGGCATATTTAGAAGAATATACGTACTTTCGCTTTGTCCAATAAATACCTGCACTTTGGTTGGGTACATTTGAGTCTACGTGCTGTCGTTCACTCGTGTGCAACAAACAACAGGCATTTCACTGGGTATTGATCTATTGGCTGCATAACATTTCAACGTCATTACCCGACTAAAATGCAGAGGGGAATGGAGTCAGCTCAGAGAATTAAAGCACATGAGCATAGTGGACGGCAGTCTATATAAAAGCAAAAACAACACAAGTAGTTCAAAAGGGGCTGAAACAGAAAATGTTTAACGTATACGCGTTTGATCTGTCAGAGCATGGATGTTGTTTTATCTACTGACAAACTAGCTGTTGGTATTGTGCCCACAGTTCTGCTTTTTTAGGAGCAGAAAAAAGAAACCGATTTACGTTTAATTGTCTAGTGTCACGGGTTATGGAGACAACACACATCGATACTGAAGTTAGGTGAAACGATTTTAGCCCACAACAGAGGCGTTACCAGGTGAACTGACAAAACCGCGAAAGGATATTAATAAACCCTCGAAAACCCTAGTACTCCGAGTTTCTGGCGAATTTCGACTTGGGAGCCATTCCAACCCTAACGACACGTCATAGAGTGATGTCCTTAAACATTTAGGTTGCTTGAATTTCACTCTAACAAAAACCAGGCAAAGGAATAGCTTTTTTTTCAATGACCTTTTCGCATCCATCAAGATTAGCTTTCAATAGCTCATCTGCATGAACTTTTCTTGGAGATACAGGAAAAGGTGGAAGCAAAATCCCGTACTCGCCACATTTGTCAGCTCACCCCCGACCTGTAAAATTCAGCTAACCCTACCGTCAGTTTCACATCCCACACCTTGCAGGTCTCTTTTCACAGAGGCTGTAAATATTAGAGTCTGACACTGATTTCCACACGCTATCAAGATAAATAGGACAAGTACTACCTAATCTACAAATTGACACGATATGACTGCAAAGAGTCCAACCGCGATCCAAGTTTTTACAGCGAAAGAAGCTTACAAATCCATTATTGTGGATCAGCCTAATTTTGCTCCGTCATTTAACATCTTTGCGCATTTCCAGTACTAATTATTGAGCTTGACAGCTAAACTTACCATATGAATAGCTGGTACCGTGGCTTGTGTGTACTTCCGCGGTTCATGAAAGCTGTCCACCAAACAGGTTTGTAGAACATAGTCGGAGGTCAAAACCAGCTCAAAAGTAGGGCCATGTTGTTTAGAAGGTGCTGTTTATTGGAGTGTGACCGCGGTCAAATGTATCCATTTTTTCGTTTGATACCGTTTTGAGATGTTTGATAGAAATGCAAGTGTCTTGATGAATCGAGGTACTCTTGTACAAACAATAATGATAATTTTAATCTTCGAGTCTGAATTTCATCTTGCGACTGAAGTCAACCTATTCCTCAGATATACCGAGGAACATTTTGCGTAGCTCTAAACAGATGCGAATCCCAACCTTCCAGATAGGAGTTGAGGGTTGAACCTATGCTTGGCTCGCCAAGTGTGATTGAATGATGCCAAAATGAGATACATTGTCACTTACCCTTCAACCACCCAATTTGTATGGTGCATAATGTGTGGTCCTCATTGGCTGCTCGAGTAAGAAATTCTTGGAATTTGAAGCTTGGATTTTAGCTTGCATACGAAGCTTTACGATATTGCAAAGCGGCAATATACTTCACAGCTTACGTATCTTTTTTGCGGATCAACGGCAAGGAACATCTCACGAAACTCTAGGGAATTTCGACTAGGAATGCGAAAATATCGTGATATATGGGGATATCACATCTTCTTTGTTCAAAGGCGAGATCTCACGATAAGCATACAGTGTTTGAAGTTAAGTGCGTCATAAATGGAAACCATTTGGTACATCTAAACTTCTCTTTGAAACACCTCCTATTTCTACAGGTATATCTTTCGATTCCCATTGGGTCATGCTAACCTCGGAAGTTCATTCTGTTGAACACAGGCTCGGATAATGCCTGTTTGTTTCACTTTAATGCTAGGTCAATCTGCGAACGCAAAAATAACGTAAGCTGAGCGAGTAGCTGTCTTTGTATAGGTCTTCTGCACAAGTGTACAGCTGAAACGTTTTATTGAATAGATCACCGACTATGGATTACATCAGCACGATGTTGAAAACAAGCCTGACCAAACAAGATCAGAATCGAGGGTGGATGGAGCCAGCTGACTATGCAATGAAAGATAATTGCAGTTCTTATAAAAACCTACTAGAACAAATGAAAGACTCCTATAAAAATGGGGGGCAGTTGGAATTGGATGATATCAAAAACAGAATTTCTGAAAGACACAACACATTCCTCTCAAACTGCGTCCCAGCATTTTTTCCTCGTCCACTCTACTGGTCGTTGGGCGACAATGCATGTCGCTTGTCGTTATACTGCATGTTAACTGAAAGTTTATGTTTTGTTTCTCTGCTTTGATCCCCTTCTGCTTTTCGCAAGCCCGTCATCCAGGACGAGGGAATTTAATCGAAAAGCGGTGTACTTTGAAAGGTACCTTAAAGAAGAAGCTACGTCGCCACCTCCTCTTGAAGTGCTATTGACCAGCCGATGGGAATCAATAGAATTTAAACACCGGAGATGCCGAATTTATCCGAATACTTCGTCTTCCACGGTACAACAATAGTCTTCGTGAACCCCTTACTTCTGATGTTCTTGCTCCCACTGAGGTTTACTTCAAGAGCCTTTTAGATGAGAAGCTGTGATGCAACTCGAACAGGGGAGTGCTACGATTGCATCCCTTCCGGATACTTCGGATAGTTGTTGATTACTGTTTTCAACCTTAGGTTGCCGATCCGGAGCACTCTCTGCACCTTGCAAGCCTACTGAGCAAACGGACTGCAAGATGTTCTTGAGAATTTGCCTTTCCTCTAAGGCTCGCATTGATTAATTCATCTCCTGTTGAAAACCTGCAAAATGCTGAAGGTGACTGACATCAGGCGTTGTCTTTAACAATTGTACCTAAGAACTAATGCGCTTGTCACTGTCACGTACAGATTAACCAAGACTGATGTTTCGTAGTTGGTTCGGTATGGAAAGTTTCTACACTGTGCTTGAGCAGTAACCCTCAGGGAGTGATGGTTGAACGACGAGCGTGCTACCAGTTAAATGACAGTTCATTCGCATGTCCGCTGTCTCTCTGACCGTGTTTCCAAGAACGAGAAACACTTTGTAAGTCCTTTTACTTTTGTATACCCAGACTAGGAACCATGTGCTAAATCTGACTTCCAATATTCGTGCAATATCATTCAATGAGTGGTTGCTATCTGTAAATTGGAATCTTGCTCAGCTTGAAGGGTTCTGTTCAAATCTTCCTTCGGACTTCGTTCAGTATGCTGAACGAAATCCTGGATTCTACCTCACCTTTGCCTACAGAATCAGTGAGAAGAAGTGTAACGGAAAATCATAGACGAGGGAATCAGCTGAGTCGCCCGTTAAAACTAAATTAGTTTAGAAATGTGCACGTTTCGCCTAACAGACCACTTGACACAGCTAGCTTCAAGCTTTTCTTCTTTCGAGTCTTTATAAGTTGGTTGATGGGCCAACCTGCAATGATATGCCATTTGATTTTTACTTGCAACCCCTTCATTTTTTATTATCTTAAACTCTATACTCTTCCCGCGACCACCTTTGTTTGTGGCATTCTGTTCTGGCATTTTCCTTCTCATTGTAGTTCTTTTGTAACCTCTACTGACAGAATCATCTGTAGACGCCGTGTCGTCCAGACAATGTCATCTCTCTGAAAGCCGTTGTTTTAGCCTTTACTTTCAACTGTGCCCGTATGTTTCGTGTGGTACATTTCGATTCCTGTGGTGGAGCTTTCGGTTTAAGAAACCAATTCCTTCCTCTTACAAAAAACGATTATGGTGAAGAAAATTCTTCAGCTGTAACTTCTCTTATATGTATCGCTTTTGTGCAATCAAAACAATCACGGCGGCTGTGATACCATCGGACTGCCCAAGCCTGTCGCAAGGAATTGCTTAATTCCATTCTTCTTGAATGCCTTTGATGACAGAGTGAGTATAGTTAAAATTTGGAGCGCATATCGTGTCCTTGATACAAACAGTGCATCCATATAAGGAGAAATGGAGAATTGGAATCACATTTAAAAACGGAGATAAAAATTTAGAGTTTGCCTTTCTGTCCGAATTTCTGAGTCTTGGTCCATCAAAGAATGTATGAAGGTTCATCAGCTCTTCTGTGGCAAATAATCTGCCACGACTGCTTGCTGGTCGGATTTGATTACTTAAAACGGAGTTCCTAAGGGATTTCACTTCGAACTTGAACTTTCGCCGTCCAGTCCTTTTTGCAGTCGATAACAAGCTCTTCAGCGCTGGCGAGCGTCTGATACATTTGCTTGAGTCAATGTTCCTGGACAGTGATGACGTAGCTGTTTATCTCAGCTCAGTTTTTCAGGAGTAATCCATGAACCAAGGTACAGGACCCAGTTTCTACATTCTAGTTCGCCCTGGATAAAAAGAATAAGGGGATGAGAGCCACTCGTTTGAGGTGATGGCCTAATTAGTTCATTGATATTAAGCGGCTCTGAGTGTCCTGTACGGCATAGAATGAGGGTGAAGAAGATAGCTCTGTTGCTCGTAAATGGCTGTGTGACAGAGTCATACCTGTCAAGGTCACCAACCATTGGTTTGTCTAGCCTCGGGGTCCCCACCGTGAGAGACAACAGTTACCAACTCAACTTAGTCGATTGGTAAGGGCTTCCATGGTTCTTCGCCAAGCCATGGACTGATCCTCCAGGGTCGTTTTCATCTTATACGTGAATGGGCATGACTGTGAGGCAGACAAAAATCTGACATACAAAGTACATGGCCTGACCAGCGTAACCTGTGGGGTGTGACTAGCTGATTTATCGAGGAAGATACAACTTTTCATAAAACCATCTAGTATACCTCATCATGACTGATCTGATGTTCCCACCACACCCGCATCAAAAAAACTTCGGAGACACCGACAGTCAAACACAGAGAGACTTCGAAGATCTTCTGCATGCAGCGGGCACGTCTTTGATCCAAAAGAAAGGATAGATTGAACGGCAGCTTTATATACTCTACCACTGACACCCAGTTGATTTCAATTGGGCACAACAAATGTTGGAATTTGAAAACGAGGCCTTGGCCTTCCCGATTCGGTAAGTGATTTAGTCCTGCGCCAGGCAGCCGGAACCTATGCGGTCGCCCGGACAGATGAACTTATCTACCACATCGATCAGTTCATCTGCAAGCAAGAAGCTTGCGTTTGATCCCACTAAGTCTTGTAGTTTGCACTTTACAGTTTCCAGGTGTGATGCTCATGCATTTCTAAAGGGGCTGATCCAAGAAGAGGTCGTCGTCAGCGTATTCACTGCTTACGAGCGAACGCCCAGAGAATTTTCGATCCCAGATGTGTTAGAAGCAGATAAAGAAAACGCAGGCACCACACTGACTAGGAAGCTAAAGTGAAAGAACCGCAGAGAACACCCTTGTCTGTTATCACCCGACGTGGTTGACTTAGGAGAGAATTTGATGTGGACACAGACGTGGCCAGGGGAGGAGGCATATAGGGCCTTAATGAGTGACAAGAAGTTTGATGGGACACCCCTCATTGTCGGAAATTGCCACATTTTCTGACGATTGGCGGAGTAAAAAGCCACTAGAAGCGCATCCAGCACTTATTGCAAAGTAAAGATATGATCGATGTAACCCGAGCCAGAGCAGAACGCAGCTTGGTTTTGTTAATATGATAAACCTATCTGCGTATGCTAACACAGCACCTTAGATGATACCAGCCCTTAGACTAATGTTCCGGTGGTCTTCGCACATTGCTCTCGCACCTTTTTCGTATGAGAATCACTGGTGGCGCACTCGTTGTACGAGCGATAGAATAGAATCTATCTTCTTCTCTCTCAGAGTTCCCGTCTGTCGGATAAATGAATAAATAAACACCGACAAATACACTCATTTGCATATCAATTTGGTTTTGAATCTGTTGTTTATGATGATCTCCAATAAGCATGAAACAGCTGTACAGGGCTTCTCAGCTTTCCAGAACAGAGTGACTTCAGTTACGAGACGACATTTCCGTTAATCAAATTGCCAATTTTCCACACACACTTAACAAATTATGTCAACTTATGGAATGGTCCTGGAGCTGTACAAACGTGCTGTTGATCATCAACGGCCCCGTAAATAGAAGTGGGCTTCTATTCCAGCAACAGTTGGATTACTTATATTTGAGCCATTCTTCTAAAAACTGGAGGAATTCTTGTCTCTTACTATAAAACTGTCAGTTTAATTGCTTTCACAACTTCATGCATACATATGTGTACTTTTGTGCGCTTTGTGTCAGTTTCTGCCCCTCTTCCGGTACTTTTGACGAACTTCCTTCTAAATAAAAGCGCCCTAAAACCCACTTCATGCGCAGGTCATATATCCACCCCCCTTGGGTACATTCTTTTCTGTCTATTCTTACTTTCACCCAAAAATATTAGTGATGCGTCTCATCCTGAGTGCTCATCTCAAACATCAACAAAGTCCAGTACATACCTGTATTTGCCACATAAGCAATTCCATCTTAGTCGAGTATCATAATAACT
>SJOL01010780.1:0-10416 GCA_004794785.1 Opisthorchis felineus
AGCTGTAAATTGCTGACATCAAAGTAGCAATGACGAACGCTAAAAACCGCTTGCACGAAAAAGTTAAACATCACTGCTCCGCGCCATCGCTGTTTGGACGGAACATTATATCTTGGGAAAACGTTCAGGCGCCGTGAGTTCACAACTCTGGATTGCCAAACACGTAGTAGTAGTTACATATTTGAGTGTACGAAACCTTCAATCCCACAGTTTGGAAGAGTAAAGGGAATGTTGCTTGCTCACAATGATGGTAGCATATGTCATCTTGGTGGACTAGTTTATCCATTCCATCTGATGGGTAAGGCAAAGCGTACTGGATCAATACACACGGACTCCTTTTGCAAGCTTTTGGTGTGTTGGTTGACACCAGTAAATCACATAATTTTGCAATTCATCACTCCGAAACACGCATGACGAATAACGAAATGGAGCGCGCAAAAAAATTACACGTGACATTCTTTTACGAACAGGCTAGCCGATTCTTTTAATCGCAATCATTTGTGATCCAGCATCTCGTCCACTTGAGCTCAACTTGGTTACCACAGTGAATTTATTCTAAGATCTCAACATGAATATAAGTCACGTAACAGTCATACAAAAACAATTTCAAAGTTTTCTGAAGGGAAAGGATTATTGGACAAATTCTTACCGGCGCCACCTTGTACATCATTTGTCATGTCCATTTACGTCCCTTGTAATGATGTACATTAAGATCCACGCATAAACCCCGGTGTACATCTCAATCGTTGGGCTAAACGATCCAGCTCAGTTCCCAGCGTATCTCCTGCAAAACCAAGTTGGTTTGCAAATGAAAGAAATTAGCCAATTTCTTGCAAGTTGGGTTCAAGTAGAACATAATTTTGACGGAACCTCTGGAGCTACATCTACCCGATTAGCCCCAAGAAGGTCGAAACCGGTTGTGGGTTGTCGATAATTTTAGCAAACGTATGAGTAGTGTATCCTATCTATAAAGGTAATGACATTATTTGGTCACCTTTTTGGGATTATTCTCTAGTATTATCTCTATTATTCTCTTTTGAGTGCAATTGCAATCGTGAATAAGCCTAACGAAGGATTATGTTTTGAAATTGTTTTTACATATTAGACTGCTTCATTTATTATATCCAACGTGTTAATCGGGGTGTACGGTGGCGAGGAGGATATCCCATTATGGTTGCTTACAACGACTATTTCAGTGGCCAAGCACATAATCTATAAAATAGAATGGGTCCGTTTTGCCCCCCTTCTTATTCAATCCAGCTTGTCAAATAGGTCCAACCTCGCGTAATGTGAAAGGCAGGCGGAATAGTCCAGCGACACACTGATATCCGCGCTGACGGTACATCCTTATTCGTGACAACACACGCAACGTTCAACTGTAAGCCTTGGTGTCAGCAACCAAGCAAACACAAGTCGTTCAACCTGATACCTGGTAAAGCATTATGTAAAGGATAACGTTTACTTTATTTATGCCTTCATCCTTCCACACAATGATGCAAATCAAATGGCCTAGAAATGACTGCACCATAAATGGGAATACAATTATTCAATCATCAGATTTCGCGACCACTTCAGCATTGGAAGCGACGCTGAACAGAGAAATAAGCATTATTTTCGTTGCTGGGATGTAAAGTTCACTTCCTGGAAATGATAGCTGAAGTACGCAATGTCTACACTTCACACTTACACAATACTGTCAACGTGGGTTTACATGACCACGAAAAGCAACTGAAATATCTGTTGAACAGTTTTCTGTTAGACAACTCAACAGCATTTTGACGAGACTTTCTGCCAAAACTCTGCACTACATTTGCGAAAATCACCAGGTTATTGATTTTCAAACGACTCCCGTTTTGCCTTCTTGTGCAGCCAACATACATGTTGGCATGTGAGCCGGCAAAGTAGCATGCTGTGACCTATAAACCAGACGCCAGTTATTTGCTGGTCCACTTTTTGTTTCGAACAGCTGCATCGTGACGCTTGGTGATATAGGCATTTGCATGAAGTGTTTGACTGTCAGTATAATTCGATGAAAAATTTTCGAAAATCGTCTATGACCAAACTTGGTGGTCAATATGCTACAAAATCATCTGATCTAAAGTCCGCAGTATGTATTTACCACACCCAATGCATTATCCCTTCCTGCCGATTTCTTAAAAATGCGGGCAGCCTTTTTTGGTGAAAGCTTTTCAGGAAAGTTTCCCAGTATTGGCCAAAAAATTCCGACAGGTTGTTTTGGACATGGATACTTTATTTAGTCAGACGAATTCATTAACTCTATATGATATTTTGTTATGGAGTACCATGATGGTCGACCTAGTTGTGTCCAGTCACCAAGCTGATAATTCGGGGGAGGTATTTGTAACTCATAGCCCACGATTGCACGGGTCATGAGAAAAGACGCAGTTTATGAAAGAAGATGAAGTGAACCAATTATTGTGCAATGAATAATTATGTTTTGTGGTAAAAAGCTGCAAGTATTATGTGTATAATGAATACACAATGTTCAAGCGAACATAGATTTATCAATTGTGCGTGCTATCATTACGAAATAGATAGTTAAGTGGTTTCCGATATTTGTGTCTATACTTTGCGGTTACCTCGATTGGTCAATTTTACAAAACTCTATGTTCTGAGTTGTAATCTCAATTGTGGCTGATTGGTTTCCTGTGAAAGAGACCAACCGCCGAGTGGACGGTAATTTGTAAAACTACATGACCTACTAGTAGGCATTAGTAGCTAAATTATCATTTCTTTCTGCGAATAATTATTAGAACAGCCAGGCTTGAGTCTTTTTGATTTTTTAATTTGTTCGTTTGGTGGTTGCTTAGCGATTGTCCGATGTACTGTCGCATTAATGCTGTCTGCCCTGGCATTGTATCTTAGGAAACCATCAATTTCGGAAGCTTGGAAGAAAGAACGTTGCTCCAGGGAAGCTTCGCAGGTCTTATATACCACCCAAGCCCGACGTCAGACACAAAGGCGGGTAAGTGAAGACAGCACAGATTACGCGACTCACAGCAGCCGGTATTCATTCACAGCTTAATCATAGCTGAGGCCTTCTAGAATCAATCATTATTGAGTCATGCAAGGTGGGATGTGTCTGTTCAACTGAATTTCAGTGGGAGTTACAATCAGTTCGATTAATGACTGAATTCGCTGTCAAACAGCTACCACTTCTAATTTTCATCGGGTCGTCTGCCAATGTCATCAAAATTATAGCCCACTCAAGAGGAATTATTCAGCGTTTGTCTGTATACTTCCACCTAATAGAAAGTTCATTGCGATGCTTGATGTTAGAACATTAGAAATGTAGCAGACCGCAGGCGCACACCCACACATGCGAGTGTAGCCATAAACTGCAGTTCCCAAACCAATCACCGAGGTCTGCGCAATCCTGCTTATGTCGTCCCCATCAACCCGGAAAATATTTTTGATGAATACCGTAAGTTATAAACCAAATTGGTTTTCACGTAACTCACCTGAATCCCAGCTGAATCTCTCCTTTAGGATGTACCGTAACTAAAAGTACTGCATCAGGCCGCCTCATGTTTCATTTGGTGCGACATTCAAAATATTTCCGTATATTTGTATGCGCGAAACCACCCACAAGGTTTCTGAAGAGTCTTCAACATCCCGCAACCGTCAAAGTAAAGTTTGGCGGAAACTCGGATGTTACGCCTACTTTGTGAGCCCCAAGAAAGAAACAAACTGGTCGTGAGTTATTGAGGTGTTTTTGGCAACCTGAGGTGTAGTTTATTAGATCTATAATGTGCATTACGACATCACGAATGCCGTGTCTAATGAAGCTTTAAGGGGACCAGTGTGGCAAATTCAGTTAAAGAAAAACATCAGACACCCCTTGGATGCTTGTGACTTTTGTATTACAGAAGAAATTACGCGAAAATGCTGGTTGCCGTTTTCCTTCAAAAAGGTTCCGAACCAGAACACAGTTTCCTCCTACCTGGCGTGTGAATTTGAACAAACTACAGGTGAATCATACTAGGATGACTACCAGCAACCTCTTTTAATTTCGAATACTCAAACATCTAAGAAACAGCTGATTCATTCCTATTTAAAGGGACTTGATTCTATGCATATTTTTAGGAAGTATCTCTTTAAGTATGCCCCAAAATTATTGTTTACTTGATATAGAATGAACTCAGATAGGGACACATCTTCACCTTGAAATTTTTCTTAAAATTAGTTCCTGATTTTGGCGATCATTTAAAGTGTTTGTGCTGACGTTTTACCTGGATTACCCATCGGGCTGTGGTGACACAACAGGATTTCCTTTGTTTTTTACGTCGCATGTTCCTAGATGTTTAGTATGATGCTGTCACAGTGTTTCGTTTTATGTATACGGGAAAAAATGACCTT
The DNA here is from genome assembly GCA_004794785.1 of Opisthorchis felineus. Taxonomy (NCBI): domain Eukaryota; kingdom Metazoa; phylum Platyhelminthes; class Trematoda; order Opisthorchiida; family Opisthorchiidae; genus Opisthorchis; species Opisthorchis felineus. The sequence goes on from SJOL01010780.1 coordinate 4,381, forward strand.
GTCTGCTGAAGTTGACATCTTGATATTTCTGTGCATTCGGCTCACTCGTTGAGAAGTGTACTGTTGACGGTCTCGTCCGCGCTTGCAATATTCACTCTATCTTGTTTAGCAGTCTGATGGCCGCCATGAATGCCCGGTAAACCAGTTTTTTCTACTCAACCTGTGCTTTACAAATCACTGATTTAATCTCCGCTTGACACATTTTTAGTTAAATTTCTTTTCAGCATTCATAATATTCTTGCTGTTATCAGTTGTCTGATCATCGAGCATGATATCTTGATATCAATAGGCGCCCAATCCCTGCCAGCTCCGATTTCATCTACGGTGTTTTGTTTTATTTTTTTTCTCAGCCAGCATGATATTTTCTCTGTGGAGCACCTAGTCTAAGAAGGTGCGTATTGAATGTTTCTATTTTTTTCTTTGTGAATCCTTCTGGAGATAATCTAGCGGGAGTATCTAGCCACCGTACATTTCGCTCCATATAGACAACTACTGTGGAAGTAAAACGTCCGAAACGGTGTTCAGTTGCCTCTTTTTGCTGTAGTACCAATCCTTACGGAAAACAACCTCTTGAACTTCCACTGTACATCCTTGTTTGCCCCCGCTTTGTGAAGTTTTTCGCATTTCCAAGTTTCCATTTCTTGAATGTCATTGTGATTTCGTTCGTCCGTGCAAAATGAATTTACGCAGAAAAATTCCACGTATTTGACTAATGCTGATTTCGCTCATTTTTGAAAGTTTTCTGCCAGCAGGTAAAATCTTCTAGACTGTGTTTTTGTGTGCCTTTTCTGTATTCAACAAAGTTTCTCGCATCTCGTTCATTTTGAAATTCGACGTTTGTATTGGGAAGCCGCAAACAGGTGGAAAGTTACCTGGAAATGGATCTATCGGTAGTCGTCTCCAAGCGGGTATGAAGGTGAAAAATGACCCCTGTTTTGTTCGCTAAGCTGAGCAATTCGGATGCAGACGCATCATCCCCAGTTGAGGTGAGTTCGTCAGCGCGTTGTGACTGGAAGGACGCTGACTTTAAATATATGCAATTATTTCACGTCCGTTGTGTTATATGTAGCATAACTTTTAGGTAGAACTTGATGATTGTTTCGTTTTTTGTATGTGGGCATTGCTACTGGCTTGTTGGTTGTCCTGTATTTTAACTGACATTTACATAATACGATCCCAGAAAACCGAGAATCTGAATATCTCCTCATTTCGTCCAATAACACAACATGCATGGGGTTTGTTAAAAATGCCCGTATCAACCGTCGCTATCCACCTGCGATGAGGTGGATGTGTACTCTAACATATCATAAAGAGCAGCATTCATAGGAGACCGCATCCGGAAAACCGATAGGTTTTGTTAACAGTTCTTTTACATTTGTGTTTCCCTATTTTTCGTATGCCAAAACTAATGGTTCATATTTTGATTCGAAAGGTGTTTAAATTCCACATATTATCACATAACCGAGCTTGTCCAGTCAGAATAGAACCTTTTGAAATCCACGTTTTGAAAACATTTACAACAATGAGAATAGTACCTTGAAGATCGAGTAGCTTAGATTTGAAGAAACATGAAAGTCTTCTAATGAACGCACGTCCTCTTCTGAATTACGCAAAACAACCTGATCAAAGCGGTACAGTCGCCTCATCGCAGCAGAAATTACGTGTGATCAGTACAATACGTGGTGTGGTGCTGTCCGTCGAAATCCACGATACATAAAAAATTCTCACACGTCAAATGCTGTGACAAGGTTGTTGGTGATAATTTGTATTCCTTCAAGGTGGAAATGCACATGCGGTTGGTCACAAACTGTGTGTCTGCGTAAACTGCATCCACAGCGGAAGTGAATTAGCGAATTTGTGGGTTTTGTGAAAGTTCCGCTGGTTAGTTTGACGCCTCACATTTCCAGCTCAGTTTTACACAGGCTTTGTCAGAACAATAAAAACAGACGAATATCAGGTCTTATCCGCAAGTTGAGCTGTCATTTACGGTAGATCAGGCTAAAGTGTTTGAGTGGATGACTTAAATTAGCAACTTTGTGATTAATGTGATACATCTGGATGACTTTTGAAATAGGATATTACAATCCGACGTCCCGGTGGAAACCCTAGAATAAAAACACCCACGGCATTCGGAAGGTCCGACACCCATAAAACTTTGTCCTCAGTTGCACACTGCTATATATTTTGAAACAAAGTGAGCGGACGGAATTTTTCTGCTTTCGCAACCTGTACGAACCACGGAAGAATGAAAAAGCACATAATGTTGAATTATTGCCCAAAACTAGTAGGCTTTCGAAAAACTAAAACAGTTTCTGATTACGGTGATTTCAGGCGCATTTTTGGCGTCCATTAGAGGTGACAAAAGTTGTTGGGCATCCCTTTTGTCCCAAAATAATACTTAGGTGTGAAGGAAACGGGGGATCTAAATCTGTGTAGAATGACACTGTGAATTTCGAAGTCATCTTATTCGGTGTTGTAGTGGTCTCCTTTTAAATGCACACACTCTAATTTCGTCGGTGGTATCGGTGCGTTTGTTTGAAGTATAACCAGAGTACAATGTAGAGAGGCGATTACCGCTGGGCCAGTGGTTTCCTTCGGTAACTGGCTTTTGTTGTGCAACAGGTAATAACGGATACCTTTTCAATTCAATACGGTGACTTTTCTGTGGTGATTGTAACGGTTAGCACCTGTGCAAAACTTTGACTGAATAAAAAACATTCTTCCGATATAATATCATTATACGTCACCCAAATGAACCCTGTACAAATGGTTGGTGATGAGCAAGAGCCGCATTTTATTTTGTGAAATAATCCAGGTGAAATGAGCTATGAGTTGCCCGCATGCAATCAGTGTTTTAGGGTGCAAAACGATGTGGCCGTTCGAGAACGTTTTCTCTGGGTCCTGGGTTGGTGATACAGGAATAAACGGACGAAATATTTTGGTTTTAACATATGCCGCTTGTAAAGAGCTACATGTGTACATTCATGGTTATCCTCAAAAATCACACAGATTGGATTCACCCATTTGCCAAATTTGACAACATTACCGGTCTTCAAGTAATGCTGAAGACAGATCCCCTGCAGGGAAGCTAAAGCGGTGCACACTAAAAGTGCACGAGTGGAATGATTTGCCAAACGTTACGTTTTTGTTGGCTCTGTCAGTATTACCCAGCCATACACGCGGGTGCTGGCACTCAAAAGTTGTAACCCAATAACTAAATGTGTGATAATGTGTCTGGACCCATTTTGATGGACACAGTGGGGTGAAAAGCGGTATTTGCATATTTTCGACGGCCAGTAGCTTATAAGTTTTCTGCTTCAATGTTTAACTTGTGTGTAACTTCTGTATTCGGGAAAGATTACGCCAAATTACTGATTGCCTTTTTCCTTAAAAAACACCTGACCAGGACAAGGTTTCCTTTTACCTGGAGTGTGAAGTTGAACAAAACTACAGGTTAATCATACTAGGATGACTACCAGCAACTTCTTGTAGTTTTGAACACCGGAAATTGCCAGGAAATTGTATTTGCTTGCGCATTGACGACGTTTACAGAATCTTTAGTGTTTTTCTTTGGAATCCCAGCTGAATCTCACGTTTATGACGTTCCGTAACAAAATGTACTGCACCAGGCAGCCTCATGTTTCATTTGGTGCGACATTTAAGATATTTCGGTATATTTTGATGCTCGAAACCACCCACAAGGTTTCGGAGGGGCCTTCAACATCCCGCAACCGTCAAAGTAAAGTTTGGCGGAAACTCGGATGTTACGCCTACTTTGTGAGCCCCAAGAAAGAAACAAACTGGTCGTGAGTTTTTGAGGTGTTTTTGGCAACCTGAGGTGTAGTTTATTAGATCTATAATGTGCATTACGACATCACGAATGCCGTGTCAAATGAAGCTTTAAGGGGCCCAATGTGGCACATTCAGTTAAAGAAAAACATCAGACACCCCTTGGATGCTTGTGACATCTGTATTACAGAACAAGTTACGCGAAAATGCTGGTTGCCTTTCTGCTTCATAAAGGTACCTAACCAGAACACAGTTTCCTCCTACCTGGCGTGTGAGGTTGAACAAGCTACAGGTGAGTCATACCAGGATGACTACTAGCAACCTCTTGTAATTTCGAATGCCGGAAATTAACAGGAAATTGTACTTGCCTGCGCAGTGATAACTTTTACAGAATATTTAGCGTTTGTTTTGGAAGACAAACTGGTTAGAGATTTTAAAATGACGTACATGATAACTATCGCACAAACTAGGTGAGATGGCATAGTCATTCAGGTGTCGCTGTGAAACGTTTGATAACCAGATATTCACACCTGGCTCTCACGGACGTTTAGTTTTGGTTTAGACCCCATAAGAAATTGTCGACGAAATTAAAAATACTCAGCCGGAAATTTACGGATGGTTTGCAACAACAATCCTGCTGACGAATCGGTATACACATTAACCTATTTGGCTGCAGGGTGTGTCGCGTTAGTAGTGAATTACTCTTTCGTTTCGTAAACGGGTAAATTTGTACGCGCACAGCGGGTAATATCTTAGACAAGAGTAGCAAAGATGGGTCCTTCCAGATAAAAACCGTTAGTTTCCCTGTTGTATGAGAAGAAACCAATTTGGCAAACAGTTTTCCTTGATTATCGTTAACCGAGTTTGGACAAATAAAAGACTGACTGGCTAAAATTGTAAACAAACATACGAATGTTACGTTATAGCATGACCGAACAATCCGTCGAACCTCTTTTCCGACGAGGTGTTGACAAGAACTGAATGCATAGGAAGCTAACAAAGACAAAAATCAACTGACGGAAATGCGCGCCATCATCTGCCTTTGTGACAATGCGATCCGAATAAGAATACAACTGATGGGTGACTCCAACATGTTCGGTGGGCATTGTGACTGCACTGGGCAACGGTAAGTTGAAGGCGGTAAAGCAACGGCGGCAACGTGACACAGCGTCGGACGAGATTCGTGCGCTTCGCACACTGTTCTGGGTTGATAAGAATTGAAAACAAGGGGTTGGGTTTTCCACACACAAATACGGCAAGCCAAAATTGCAAGAAACCACATCTCAAGCACAACCTGAGCGCAATAAATCTTAAAATAACGAGGAAACAACGCACAGAACCCAATAACTATCGAACTCTAAATAAAAACCACTGGTTTCTCTGTTGTAAGTCAGTGAAACTTCGTGGTATATATTTTTGCTTGATTAATCCTAACAGAGTTTGGATAGATGAAAGACTACATTTTAGTGATGAAAATGATGGGAATTGACAGCCACAATTCAGTTTCCCAAGGTTGAGCTAATGTGTCAGTCCTGGACACACACCTCCTAATAGGAAGCGGACGATTCATGACAGAACCCGATTAAAAGGCTAAGAAATCAACTCTATTATCCCACGGATTTCATGTTAAACGAGCAATAGGGGTCAACCTGTGCTCCACAGAAATAAGCGGACGTTTTTCAGTTTCAGCGGAAAGAACTTTTTCGACGGGGTTCTGATCACTTTTCAAGTTTTGGCGACTCAATTCAGAATTTCGATGAAACATTCTGCTCATCATGAAATCAACCCCATCAACCGAACACTGGTTCACTTCCCTATTCGAAATTCCGCGTCTCCGTCATGGACTGATGAATATTTTCGTTAAATGCAGACTGATTTGCTACTTCCGATTTGCAGTGAAAAAGCGTGGTGGGTTTGGGAAGTTCCAGCTGAATAAGTTTACGGGCAACGCTTATTGATGGCTGGCATATGATCGTCCTGCAAGACAGTCTGTTTGCTCGCAGAAAGTTGGTCGAAGTACGGCAAACCAGCTAGCATAGACTTTTCAGTATCTATCTCCGATACTTGCTCAAATTCGAGTGTTGGCGCGCGAAGATAAGCAACGAGTAATGATGAGCTTAATGTTTGGTGCCAGGATGCTGAGGGTATAGAGCACACTCGAGTTGGTTCGTAGAAATTCTCACTAAAATTCCGTTGCCGTTACGAATAGCGTTGTTAGTCAAAATAAAATTTTGCCCCTTCATGATT
>SJOL01010788.1:0-12277 GCA_004794785.1 Opisthorchis felineus
AATACATTCACAGACAGTCTCGGTTCAAACATCACCAGAGCCAACAGTTGTGGCGCTTTCCATATCCGAGTGTGAAGGATTACCAAGTTCGGAATCCGTGAGGCGCACGTGAGAACGTTATCTTCAAAGCCAAAATAAATGCCGCCAATATACTGTCAGGCCGAACAGCTGCGGAGGCTACTGAAAGAGGCTACAGAGTGCTTGGTACCGATAATTATAGCGCAAGGTCCAAAGTGAGCCGCTGATGTCTGAATCATTTATATTAGTTATATTGTAGAGTGCTTGCGCATACAGGATGAGCATCTATACCGAGATAAGTCTGACCCCAATCTGTCCTTCACATGTACACAGTGCTTTAAACGACAAAGAATCCGTTCACTTCCTTGGATGGGAGGTCACGCAATCATGAGATGATGTGCAGGCCCAGACTTGTTGCCAAACAACTGGCACCAACTGGTATCACATTCTTCTGCACATTGGAGCTGATCACCGTTCTTTTTCGCTTCTCAGAGGCAGTCAGTGCCTGTTTCCTCTTGAGCAAAATGCCTAGTCTTGCCTTAATTGCATTATCAAACAAAGCAGCTGATGAAAGCCCTATAAGCATGTTTAATCATAAAAATACACTATTTTTGGGGCTAAAAATGATTTTCATTTGTTCGAAAATCAACATTGAGGCATTGTAGCAGGAAACTCCGTGAGGCACACATAGGTCTTTTGTTCTGTAAGTCGCATAATGTACCAGATTTTAATACGTCTTTCCTTCCACTCAAAAATGGGAAGCTTGCATTTTTCTCCTGAATTGTTTCTTTATAAATTTGTAAACCCAGCGGTCCGGCTCGAAAATGTTCCCGTGACCACAGAGCATCTTCTCACTGACTTGTTGATAAAATTCTGCCCTAGTGGAAAAAACTGCAGTTTGGTTCTTGGAAGCAATAACAGTAAAAAAAACTCTACTTCCAGGATGGAACCCGGCCAGAAACTCACAATGACGATGTTTAGAGAAGCGGCGAAGCACGTGGACTAACTGAAAGCTATGGTCCTTTTTTCACGGCTGAAATAAAACCGGTTTCTTTAAGCTCTTCGTCTGAAGACTGCTTACTGTGTGACCAAGTAAACAAATCTCTTCACATCTGATTGAGCAAAGTGCTCATACTGAAACATTTCAAACTCATTTTGAAAACTAAAACACAAAGTGCTTAAAGTAGAAATAATTTCCCCGTGAACCGCAGATACGCTGGCACTACTATATCTGCTCCTGGGAAATAAACATTGAGCATTGAATATTCAGAAATCATCCGACGGTTTATTCAATCCGTGATGCTTCCCTAGAATATGGCTATCGAGATATATGCACAGAAAGCCTTAAATTTGCTTGGCAATCTGAGTCAGATTGCTGATTTACGTCAAAAGAATGAATCATCCAACAGGTGAAAGTTTAATGGTTTCACCTTAGTTGAGTCACCCGGATTATCTTGCTAAAAGATCATCAAATTTTGTACCCCGTGGAACAAGCTATTCAGCTGGATAAACCCAAGCATTTTCAGAATTGGCATTTTCAGAATTGCAAACTTTCGACTTTCGTTTATACTTAGTTTGGTTTGTTGATGTGTTGGCAGTTATAAGCAGTTTTAGCCCAGTTGACATTTACACAGCAAGTTAATGCCATGATAAATGATCGAGCTAGCAACATACTTGACATATTCTTTCTACGGAAAATACAAGACAGTGCTATGGAGCGTTTTCGTGTTTTCCACACTTTCTGGTAGGAAGTCGGTTAGTTGCAAACAATTGTTAAATTTCGGTGGGCAGCCTGCTTCCACATCAGGTTCAGTTGTCTCACGGACGGGAAGATCAAGGTGACAAGTGACAAAACATTTTTCAATCATACATCAGGGTTTTATTGAGAACATTTCAGTGAGATCATCTAGGACTAGAGATGAGGATTGTATGATTCAAACCATGGCAGCAATCACCCTTATATGAGTGTACTAGGAACCAATACCAACTTCACACGTAAGGACCTAAAATACAATCAAATTTTACCTGTTAAATCAAGGATTTTCATTTGAACAGCTTGGATAGAACTTCAGTGCACGCTTCCGACGTGGTGGCCAAACCATATTTGCAGCAGCTGCAAAAGCTTTGCATCAGAAACCAAATATAATGCCGTTTTGAATTTAGGGTAGTAATCTTGATTGGAGCTCTTCCCATCATTTTCTGCTTGGCGTGCAAGTTTGCTGGAAATGAATATACTTTTGGCATAATAATTTTTCTAACGTACATGAATATTAAAAATGGCTTACGCCGCTATATCCATTTGAACTAGTCGTGTGTTAACCGTGTCGTGTGTCCGAGGCAGGATAATCCCCATTAAGTCATGCTCATCCCTAAATTCATGTTCTGTATTCAGTACCCAGTGTCTAATGGACCAGAATGACTTCCACCCCGTCATAAACTTCCTCATTTATCCCAACTGAGTGCTACCGGGGATTCTGAAATTACCATCTGCATTACCCCAGTATGGGCAGTCCGCCTCATGTCTAGAACCATTTGTTACGATTGGTCAAGCACAAAATTCAGAACGCACAGGAGTCAGGCATTATGGTTATTGGAGCTTAACATAAGCGTGTATGCTTGACCTTGATGTGGATCCAAATCACATTCTTCTACGTGCGGAGCGAGCCGTTGCCTCTACTGGATTATCATGTTCTGCAGGAACACATACTACTTCCTACTTTAGGATAGTAGGTGAGTCGTTCAGGCGAGTGTGTTGATTTAACTATTAGATTGATATCGAGAACTTTTGGTTTGCTCGAAATCAAAAACCCTTTCGGTTGTCAAATGAAAGCGAACGATCGTAATTGCTCGTGAGGAAAACAACTCATATACTTTTCCTACATGTTGCAACGCAGGAGGGTCTCTTTAAAAGGTTTCAAAGGTCATTTGCTCTTAAAGCTTATGAAGCTGCGGTAGCTAAAACACTTCGTCGGAAATAACCATGCTTATTCACCAACTTGATGTACCAACGAGATTGCAGTATGACAAAGACAGCACCAATCAAATCGGATCTCTGCAAATATCTGATTATCTGGTCAATACGTGGATGTTCTAATGGATAATATATGTTGGTCTACGCAGACCAAGCACAGACAAACAATTCTGTTTGTGTTTCATTGATCCGTTCTCTTGTAACAAATTACCTACACAAAATTGTTCGTCAAGCGTTTCCGCTACTAAGCGCCGCAATTGGGACCCGGCACAGTAATCCTCCTCCCCGATTTGTGTGGTTCTAAAGGGCGACTTTAAAACTTGTCATAGAGTAATATGACCTACCCCCTGCTATTTGAAAGCTTTCCTAATATGTTTGACCTACCTCAGACAATTGTCAAACAACAGCGCAAAATGATACATTACAATGCTTGAGGTCAAAATACAAATAGTTTTGTATTTTCTTATAGTTTTGGCAAAGTTAGTAAGTCTTGGCTACGATTCACTGCCTAGATTTTCGTCGCTTATCTCCAGGTTATTTTCAAATAAACAACGGCGTGACTGAAAGTGACTTTCTTGTTTCGAACCATTGATTCCCTGATTCATAACGACAGGCTTTGTTGTTGCCCGGATGAGGGGATGACGCACTAAACAGGAGCTTTAAAATGTTTCAAGCGTCCGTCAATTCTGAAATTAGATCGACAATTCTGCAAGTAGCATTGCCGAACTTTTGAAAAATCAGTGTAGTTGGAAGGATAAACAGCTCTAAGCAACTAGAAATCCCTTATTTTATTCTAACCGGATGCCAGATTGAACCATTGGTATATGCTGCCTCTGGAAAATTGACAAATGTCACGTAATTGAGATATTCGTGGGTTTTAGCGTAAGATCCTAGTAGACCCCATTTGGAGGCCACGGGGTAACCAACTGTCATAATATGTGCTCATTTACGTCTCTCATTTTCTAGAAACAAGACCTATTCGGGGAAAAGTACGAAAAAATTGTCGAAACTCTCGTCTTTTTTGAGAGTTATAACACTTGTTCATAGTAAAGATATATATGCTACGGTCTCTTGAACCATTTGGGGAAAATGGCCCACGTTCTGACATAACTCAACATGGCCCTAAAAATTTTGACGTCCCCTACTGAGTCCGATGAACCAATTTCCAACTTTACTTAAACTCGAGCACAGCTATTTCTGACGGTTATACATTCATTTCTACAGTGTGTACTTGCAGTTTAATTAAACAATATCGGCTCTAGAGAGCTCAGAGACAAATAGGAGAATTTCTTATCCAAAATACCATGTATCGATTACATTCATGGTGGGTCTGTTCTCCCTGTCCGACCTGGGACTGCTGGGATGAATGTCAACCCGGACTACAGGACATTCATGCGCTACAGATGAAGGAAGCGAAAGCGCGTTCCCCTACTGAGACTATGCGGAGTGCTTCCAGGTGTTTCCTTCACTTCAGAGTGTACGGTAAGTCGGAAGCTTAACCTGTTTTTTATTTTAATCACTTACAAATTTCGGACACAGGAAAGAAAACGGCGTCGTGTGAATAGGTCTTGCATCCTTTTTAATGGAAGCCTCACCATCCCTAGTGGATTAGTCGTTAAGGTTAATACATCTGGAAACAAATGTCCCACTTGTGAAAGACCATTATAGATATATACATATATATATACGCCAAAAACCCAAAAGTCATGCGTTCTAGCTAATTTAAGCTAAGCAAACATCATATGCCTCTGACCTGGGGTTCCTGAGACTCGCAGTTTCCTGAAAGCAGTGCGGAAACAAAACATATGCATATACAAACTTGGAAAACTTAATCATAAGTACCCCTTACTAGCTCAACATTCATAAGGTATGGACGACAGCAGGACTTTTTCTCAGGCCTTTCTCTGCTATAGGATGCGAAGAAAGTGTTGCTAAACTGAGCGGTACCCTTAAAAAAACGGAAACTCAAAATTTTCGAAATATTTTTCTAGCATAGTTAGCGTATATCAGAAGATAGATTCGCTGACTATTATCATGCCAAGAAGACCGGAACTAACTAAATATAAGTGAAAATCTTATTTCAACGCTGAGGCTGTTATGTTTTTCACCTGAGCAGAGCACTATCCATTAGTTGTTTGATCCGGAAATCACGATTTATTGTCGTTTTGCGTGTGAAATAGCACTCAAAACATGTTTGAAAGTCCTAAAAGCATTCACTGAAGCAAAGAATGCAAGATTTCTTTTTGCCGAAAACTTTTATAGTTACTGGACACACTAATGTCAATCCACTAGGGGCCTCAAACACGGAACTAAATGAACGCACGCGAGAATAAATCACTTAAGGTTGTGCGTGTCCACCTCGTGCCGTTTTCCCTGTTGGAGTGCAAAGTCCATCTGAATAAAATGTGAAAAAAAATTTCTTTCTTTGTCCGTGGATCAAAATATGTACACAGTTTATGAGGTAAATGCGGAAGTCAGTTTGGAGCGTTCATGCAGGTATACAATCATCGATGTTAACCTCTGAGATCGCCATGATTTTCACATACAGAGACTCTCGACTGTCTGTTGTTTTTAGGTTGTTGTGATGATGTTTAATTTGTCAGTTTTGCAACATAGGTAAACATTGTTATCACGCTGTGCAAAATGCATGCAGTGACCGAACAATGTGGAGAATCCTGCGGAATCTGAAGATATTCAAGATTGATAATATGGTAAATTGGACTTTTTCAAACGAACTAGCCGTGTAATAGGAACATACAGGGTAATTTTCCCTGAAAAATTCAATATCTGCTTGTTGCAGCCCCTCCCCCAGTTGTGTACAAAAGATAAGCAGGGAAGTTGCAACTATGTTAAACAGGCCTATGTTTGAAATGTCTGAGTTCACAGCTGTCGTTGCCAACAAACGAAGTATCTGTCCTTCATACAGTTTCACTTTCGGCCGTGTGAGAAGACGGCTTTTTTCAGTCGTCAAAGATTCTACCACTACCTTTGTAACCGTCTGATATGTCCATTTCTTGGTGCATAAAGGCAGCTCGTGTGCATACCAACATCCTTTGGCAACTAACACTAACAACAAAAACTGTCATCTGCACAGTCACTCAACTTCGTATCAATAATTATCTGACACACCATCTTCATTGCCTTGCTTTATCATATGCCATCTTTGGCAAAGTCCATTTCCGGCATTCAGATTAAATGCATACAAATCGATTTTACGTGATATCAAGTATGTTAGGTAGTTCCGCTTAACCGTTCCTATTCTTTCAGAGACCTTGTCCTATACACCGACGCCTTCGCCGAGACTCATTGATTGACTCATCGATTGCTGTACCCGTGATCTCGAATTTGAGCATCTTTCAACAACATGAGAGAGCCCTCTTCTCAAACAGCCGGATGAAACTGTGGAAGCGGTTCCTGTGTCCTCATTTGCATCCCTTCCTGAGCGCAAATACAGTGCGTGAAAACTGGAGCTCAGCCACAAGTAAGCCCATTCACATTGGACAATCAAACTGTCGACGTGACAAGGTGACACCTCGCTACTAAACAGATCAAGGATTATAGTGATTGAGTTGTCGCGGCTTTAACTGCTGTTTCTGTTACGAGTCTGATGTTATTACACAAAGCACGCCTGACAGTAAACAGAAGTGCACCTGACAAAACCTCCGTTTCGTTAAGTTTGCCCCATTTAATGCTAATCATTCAGTTTAATTTTGATTCTCGTTTTCCTACCCGCAAGATTACACCAGTTTGTCCTCAAATTATGAACCAAAAAATTTGAGCTCTGACTAAATGTCGACTAGATGCATGGTTAAGTTTTTAATATGCTAGCCGGATCTTACTAACCTGGAAATGTTCAAAATTTTTACTCAACTTAGTGGATGCTTTGTAATAGCCCCGACTAGAGTGATAAAGCAGGTGAATTTCAGATATGACCGAAATTAGTCATACTGGTACCATATTTTGTTATTCTCTGGCGCCTAAAAATCCCGACGGTTAAAAGGAGTCCTCCGTACAATGTTCTAAAAATTAGCGATTAGAGGCAGCAAAACGATTCCGCCCTTTTGGTCGGACTAATAGATGTAAACTATGAGAACTCTCGATGTAACTACCCAACAATACTTTCCAGAGACAGATCTGATTAGTTTCAAGCTTGATTGGTTTTCATTAAGTATTCCGTCTCCATAACGCAATATCAAGTAATATTTCACCATACCCTTGACGACCAAACTAATTGTCTAAAAGTGTACTGCTGTAAGTCAATATTAACGCAGTATTAAGCAAGAAAGGCCGCCATTTTACTACTGAGCCTACATCGAGTACATTCTAATCGACCCATTAGGTCGATCTTTGGTGTTGTTTGTCGAGTTTGGCAAATTGTTAGATTTATGGGTGTCCCCCCAGGGTATTCAGACATCTTTACATACGCGGCGTCACTCATTAAGAGATGGTTCATTTCATGATTTTACTGTGGCAAGGCCGCACCTTCAAGCTTGCAGGAGGGGTCTTTAATTTCGTTTTTGAAACCAATTTCCTATTTGAGAGGGAGCTTCAAAATGTACAATCACATTCATGTCTACTTTTGAATTGTCAGGCTAAATGAAGACCAAGAAAACCTACGTCAGTTATGAAACACATATTGGAAATAGGTGTGGTGCACTATCCCGATTTCCATCCGTTGTTTTCAGTATACAATAACTCATCTCAGGTAAGCTAGCTTGGTTATTCAAAAAATTCCACGAATCTAAACAGGTAATAGTCCAGTTACTTTCTACCCTGCGGACGCAGTTACTGCTTAAGTGTGCTTGTGATGACAGATTTGTCTTTCCGTCTGCTTTTGCGACTTGGTGACGCGCGGGGTGGGTATAAAAAGGACGCAGTTTATTCATTTTAGTGTGAAATTATGTGTCCTGTGTTATATTTTAACTTTTGAATATTGTTATAATACAGCACCCTGTTGCCAGTAGCAACTTCTCAGTTTGGTCCCATCAACTATTTGAGGTTTGCTGCATCTAATATTGCTGAATGGATGTTGTTACATGCGAAATACTGAACCGTCTTCAATACACTTCAGAAGGGTACATAGACCTGGCTTCCGGGAGAAAATTGACATTGGACTGACTAACTGTATTGCCGGAAAATGATCAAAGATGTTTGAGCGTTAGGTGAAGACCAGTTAATTTTACCCGAGAAGAGTTTTCAAAACTATTTAAAGTGATAAATGCTACTCATGGAAGGGACTACACAACCTTTATATCGAGAAGCTGTTACAAAATAATACCATGTGACGTGACTTGCGCAACTGCAAGGTGGGTTTCGCGATATTTCGTCAGTAGAAATGTTAAGCGCATGTTGAATCAGGCAATCGTAGCTGAACAGAGGGATTTCGGCTTACTAGCTGACAGGTCAAAGTTTCCAGGCGCAATGATGGTAGATTTCAACACGACTCAAAAGTTTGAGTGAATTCGTTTTCAAAAATGTCTAATTCCAACTCCACATAGTATTCAGCAGTTGGACAACACAAAAATTAGTACTGGGACAATGGTATGAACTTTCAACTTGCAAGTCGTTTCATGAATGCATGCACTATCACGCAAGACCGCTGTGCACTTTGAAGTTCTCACTGTATAAATTCTTTGTAAGAGACTGGTGCGGTGACAATTCAGATATTATAATATGTATAAGGCTTGATCTCGATCTGAAACACCTCGTTGCGGCTTGGAATGCAAAATTTATTACTTTTTCCAGGTGCAAAATGTGCTCCATCTTATATTCATCTTCATTAGACATTCTCCCTTCGGTGCGGTATGACTGTTAAGTGCAATTTTCCACTGGCAGTCTGTTGCTGTCCATGGCGGTTTGGCCGATGGCGCTAATGCAAATCCAAACCAAGAAGCGTTTCTCGGGAATCAGACTCAGTGTGTATTTGTGCGTATCGAAAAAAAGGAAGCACTTGGGATTCTGGATTAATTAAAACGATGCGTGGGGGGTTGGCAGGTTTGTTTAAGTGCTGAAAACTGCGTAAAGCACTCAGCACCCGGAATAAATTTTCACGGACACACAGCTAATGTTTATCTTATCCGGTATAGATATCTTCCAGCAGTTAGTTGAGCCATGTTGGGCTACGCGCAAAACCTCAAGAGTCAAGTCGTTCCTAACGGGATACCAAAGTCCACACTGACCCGGAGCGAGGTAGCCACAAGGCAGCGAAACCCAAGTTTTGGTTCAAACAAGGCGTACGATGACAAACTCAAAGAGCGGTTTACGTTCAGGTAAAAACAAGACAGGAGGTATAGGCACAAAAACAGAAACAACAAAACGGAGAATGACATTGTACAAAACAAGTATAGAAGAAAATTATGAACACCTGGTACCTGTAAACAGGTTCCTGCTCGTTCAAATTTTAATCGTAAACGAACTTTCGGTTTCCCGAGAGCACATAATACATTAGGTCAAATTTTGTTGATCATTTTTTATTTCAATTTCAGATATTAAGCTTCCGCATCTGCCAAGATGCTGAGTGCATTGAAGCCAGCTTGTTATAAATAACACTTCTTTTGCACTATTTCTGTACCCCAACCTCGGAGCATCACTTGTATTGCACCCACCCCGACCTAAAGCTGCCACCTTGACATGGTGGTCGGGCTTGAGTGCTGCAATGATCCTGCGGGCTACACTGGCTGGAACGTCGTTCCACAAGGTGCAACTATACCAGGAAGGCCAAAGGGGAGCAGTCAGACCAAGAGCAGCGAGACCCCGTACTACGAGTAATCGTGCTACGAGGCGGTCTGGGGGTAAAGTCGTACTGTCCTCTGCAACGGGAGTGTGAAGGCAGTAAGGCGTTTTCCCCAGGCGACCAGCATGACCATGTTCATGGAAGCAGAGATGCTGCCTTCCCCCGATCAAGGACGGGTTAGAAAAGTTTGGCCCAAAAAACCGCACACTCCGATCGCCCAACGGGTGACCATGACCGCCGGCGCATTATCCAATATGGTCGAAATACTTTTAAAACCAGAGTCAGGTGCTGTTCAAAAGGCACCTGCTGTGCGCAGCCGCATCAGGAATGGGACAGTAGTGCCCTATTCCCTGCGCCCTCGGGTTAGGTCAACCCCCTGCAACCCAGCAGGTCAGACTGTTGAGCCATCAGCTCCGGGTAGGGTCCCCAAAGAAAACCTTACTCTCCGCTGCCTCCTGGGTCAGACTTTTAAGTCAGAGACTAGGAACAGGGTCCCCGAACAAAGCCCTACATTCTCTCACTGCCTCGTGGGTCAGACTTTTGAGTCAAAGGTTGGGTCAGGGTCCCCAAACAAAACCCTACATCCTCCTACTGCCTTGTGGGTCAAACTTTTGAGTCAAAGGCTCAAGGTGGAGTACGTTAATCAAACCCCCTTCCTCGGCCTGGGCAACCGGGAAGTATCATTTGCCTGCGCAGTTCGGTGTCCCCCAATGTCACTCCCCAACACCTTCCCACCACACAGTCTCCTCCTAGAACACAATAAAACCCATGCATACACCAGTGCTATCTAATATTTCCCCTTGTTCGTCCTCTTTTTCTGACTGCCGTCGGGTTTCTTATGAGGTAAACAGTGTTCCACTGAACGTCGTAATTTCTGCTTTTTACTCAGCTGCTTTCTCCTTGACCAAAAACATGTTTGAGTATCTTCAGGGTCTACTGAGTTGAACACAACTCTTTACTTTATTGGATTTTCTGGTTGGTTGGTCAACGGTTTGGTGTTTCGCTAGTTCCCAATCAACAAGCGTGGTATACGAGCTTTCCAAGCCAGTTCATGTTACTAATGGTATTTTTTTCCGGTAACATTTATCTGTTTGTCCGTGCTTACCGAGTCTTTTACTCGGCTGGAATTTCACACTGTCAGTTCCACCCTGTCAAGCTACAAACAGTTCAAATAATCTCCTTCTGGTCTGTCGTTTATCTTCTGCCAATTCAACGCACAACCAAAACAATACCTACCCTCATCTTATGATGCATCTCAAAACGTGTCTTTTTGACTAACGTCAAACAGTTCCTTGTACAAACTCCTACATATAGATGGCAGCAAGTAAGCGGTTCACGTTAAAATAATTGAGAAAAATATATTCCTTTGCAGAAGAAATCTGCGCTTGCCCAGTTTTCCCGACAAGTTCTTGTCAGATTTGCATTCTGTATTTTTGCACTTTCTACTATCCTGTATTTTCGTCTAGCTAAAAACGTTTATCCCCTTAACCAGAGCATGAAACTCATTTATCAAACCAGGTTTGTCTCAAATGCACGCATTTGCGTCCCCGTTTCTGTCTGTTTTTAAAGTCATTCAGGTTTATTCACTGACATGTTACTAACTCTGTACTAAACGTTCTTACGATAATGTCACGTAGCCAGCCTAAAAATACGTCCAACTGGATATGCATAAAAAGAGCTCTGGTTTTTTTCGTCCAGTTATCCTGCGTAACACAAAAATATCAAACCCACATTCGAATGGCCCACTTGTTCTGATAACATTTTTGTGTTGCCACTATTACTTCTTCAGTGTTTTTTATGAACAGACGAGAATGTTTTTATATTCTGTGAATAGAACAGTCGGAAAGTAAATCAATTTTTGCTGACCTATCTACGTCTGCATCATTCGTCTATTGAAAACCATATGCAGGCTGTAAAAAAGGGGTTGTAGATAACTGATATTCTGTCATCTGGGTCTCTGATATTTCCAAGTCTCAAGCTATGGAACAAACTTCACCCTTCTGGAAAGGTTAAAACAAACGGAATGTCTCAAACGGTCAGACTGTGCAAGATGCGATAACAAAGTTCTTCTTAAAAACATTATTGCTTTTCCTGTGGAAATAAAAACATGTTTGACCTCTAAGTATATGCATCCGCATACGTAAATTTTGGACTACATTTCAGACTGTTCTTTCTAGTATTCTGCGAAATCAATAATATGAGTAATGCACAAAATATTCGGCAGTCTAGACTGCCCACAATGCCACCACCTTGATTTGACTATGCGGGTTCGGTGACAGTAATCATAAGCTTAACTGGTTTTGACAGGATGATTAACCTCAGTTGCTTACACATTCAGGATGAAGGATTGATCCAGTAAACCGTCTTCTTCCGGACTGGCATACGTAAAATTATATAAGGCTTATATTGTTTATTTTACTAGGTTGTATTCCTTGGTTCAACAAACATGGTTGAAATAACACGATAAGCACTTTGCTTCCAAATGGCACTCGCAGTTAGGTTCACTGATTATCTGTACTCAGGAAACTAGTTGTAACTTAAGCTGCACTCAACGG
>SJOL01010795.1:0-11196 GCA_004794785.1 Opisthorchis felineus
AGTTACCGAGCATCATTTTGCCCATTTTTTCAATGTAGTTGTGAAATCCGACCACCCTCCTGGAAAGCTTTGTGAAATGTTGTGGCTTCTGAAAATTTTCGGCCACAACTCACCGCAGAACGTAAGTCGATTGGATGCAACAACACGAGGTCCACTCTCTTTCTGAGAATATCCCTGTTTGGCTGCGCAAATGGCGCTCGCCATATTGTCTAATTGGTGTCACGTTAACCTGCACGGCGAAGCGGGTGCCATGGGCTGAGTTTGGAGACCGGGAATCTAAACATAAACTGCTTGAATTTAGGGTAGACTTTCCCTACGGTTTGCTGGTGTTACAAACCATTGGGGCTGATCATCCCCCGCGCTTACCAATATGAAGCAGATGAAGTTCCGACGCACTTAATACACTATCGATAAAGTTTTACTGTGCCGTGGGGTGTATTGGTGTATACTAGGAGTGCCTGTATGCGAAGCGTTCATGTTTGACAGGCATTTGAGAGAACATGAGTTGTTCACAGTTGTGACTCTGAATGTCCACTGAGAACTTCAGATTAAATCAATAACATCTGAGACTTCCCGTAGCTTCGTTTTCTTCCTATTCTCCTTCGAAAGGTGTTGTTCGATTCCGATCTTCGAGACTCAATTTCGGCTCTTGTTGAACGATTCAGCGATATATTGACGCTTGACAGCCCCAGTGATGGTAATTTAAACATTACCCAACCATTCATTTTTAGGCTAGTATTTACCTGATTTCCTGATTGCGGGCCTTCTAGAGACAGTCTGTCGTCGTTTATGGACCATATAGGAACCTTATTTCGGTGAATCAGAAGGTGATCCCGCGAGCGGTGGTTTGGGATTGGATTCAAAGGTTTTCCCCAACATCCTCTTCAGAACTAACTTTTTCTGTATCAGGACCACGAAGAAAACTGTATCCGGTATGAAGCCGCCTTGTTCCAATGACTTACTGGTTACACAACTTTAAGGAAGTCCGATGTCCTTCAAAAACCTTGCCCAATCCCTTCAGCTCAAATTTTTTTCAATCCATAGCATGTGCCAATTAAAAATTTCAGAAAGGCAACATATTCCTTTTGGTGCAGTTATTTCCTTGATAAGGCTGATTCACTGTGTCTGAGGTGTGTGTTACAAAGATTTTGGCAAGGTCGCGGCTGCAATGTCCCCTATCACAGAGGCGTCAAACAACCAGAACATTTTGATTACTCTAGTCCCCAGCTTCATCCAATTTCACTGAGTGATGTTCCAAGGAAACGGAACGCTAGTAAAAATCTGTTTGTTTTTCCAACAGCAAAATGTAAACAGAGATTGATTTACGGTGACTCAAGTCAGTTTGCCTGATGATCATGGTGTGCAATTACTCCAAATGTAGATATTAATTGCCCAGGCCAGCCGAAATCACTATTAACGGATTTTACCTCAGCGAAATACTTAAAGGCCTTTCGACCACATTTTGACATGTAGTCATCACATGAATTACGAAATGGTCACACGATATATAGCTGATTAAGAATGCCTTCAGAAACCAGCATCCAGAGCTGATTCCTTTAGTACGGCCAAGGAAGTGGGTGGCAGTTGGTCGCTCACGCATGCAGTACTACCGGTTGGGTATACGGTCCATCCTCGCTTGTTCCTGATTAATTTATTCGGTACCCGAAGGAGGAGCACTTCTAATAATAATACTAATAATAATAGTATTATGTTTATTTCCCAGGTTGTAAGGAACATGCCTATTAAAACATGATCGGTTCGTTACAACATGAATGCCGCCGGGTGCAGCACAACGGAGTAAAATGCTAACCAACGACATATGGTTATTACGTGAAAACCTACTGTAGTTTTGAGAATAAAAAATCCTGAACAATTTTATCATAACCACACGTCTTACACGTGCCGTAGAATTTACCCGCCTGAAATGGTTTTGATGACGCTGACCAAAGAAAACGCTTGCCTTACTCAACAAGGCGTTATCAGGATATAAACGGGGCATAAGTGGTCTTGGTTCTGGGAGTAATCCAGTCAGCGGTAGATGAGGTTTCATATGCCACTTCCGAGACGCCAGAGAGTCAGCAAGAGATTACAACATCGGTTTTGTTGTCAATTGAGCACCCGATAGCAACTAAACAGAAATCTGGATGAACTCCCAAAATTTGAACGAAAAATGATAGATTAATTTCACAAGTAAAATTGTTAGCGGTGTTACTAATCCGGATGCCGGGCACCCGCGAAAATTTGAGGCAACTGGAAAAGCACTCGACTAGGCTTGCTTCTCAAGATAGTGTTGATTGACACAGAGATCATATTCAACCGTTTTCCCCTACACGCCCACATATTACAAGCACGTGTCCTGACCCTGTTGACCCAGACAGCATTTTACCAGCTATTTACTCAGTCTTCCAGCTAAACAACCCTAATCAAACGTTCTCCTCAAGGATCTGCATGCGGCGACCACATCTGTGACTTTTAGAGTAAGACAGGTCAAACCGCAGCAGCGTAAATCTAATCTTGATTGTTCACTTAATGTCACGTTGGAGCTACAGGTGTTGGATTTTTGAAGTGCTCTCTCGACCTACCGGATTAGGCTAGTGGTTTCGTCTTTCTCCACCCTGTCGATATATGTTAAGCTGTCCGGATAGACGAACTTATCTACTACGTTGATCTTTGTTGGTCCCATCTAGCCTCTCTGCATTACTTGACATTTTCTAGGTGTAATGAGCATGCCCAACCTTAAAGCGGAATTATTTAGGTTAATCAAAATAGTTTTCATTCCTGAATGACCAGATACATGGGGAGCAATATACTTTGCGTACCCATCGAGTTAGGTTTAGCGCCTTTAAACGCATGTGAGCAACTCTATCATCTACTGCGGCCTTTGTTTTCACGGCAAATTTGATGATTGGCTGACATATTTATTCCAGTCATAGTAGCTAGGTTGAGCACAAAGTTCATATGTCATTTGTCTACAAGGAAAAGGAAGAGTTTGCTGCATCCACCTTCATTCCTTTTTATTGATCCAGACAAGCTGGCTGCGGATAGATGCTCGTTTACTTGTATCTAGTCCAGGAAAGCGTTTTAAGCTCTGAGACTGAATTCACCCCCTACAACATACATAGCACGGGCCATTCCATCAGGATCACCAGATGCCCGAATGGTGAGATGTGAAAAATCCGAATAGCAACTAAGCAGCTTGATGATGTGCAACCAACCAGGATTTACAGATTCACACTTAATCCCATGCCACATCGGCTGTCACGTTGTGCCAACAGCCGGGTCGTCTTACTTGCTCTGTACAGGAGTGCAGGTAAGAAACAACTGGTTGCCGTCAACGCCTTCTATGTATCATATGCTTGCCCTTTCCATTTTCTGCAGCCATTTCAGTATCCATTTCTTAGGAATTGAGAGGTCTGTTTGCTTCCCGTTGCCGCTAGCCCCAGTTATCACAAATGGCTCGAGAGCTGTTGCCACAAATGCTTACAAATTGTTTTTCAAACACCGTCGCTCAGCCCTTCTTGCGTTCTTTGACGTTCGTACTTTAAAATAAACCGGACAACAGTCTGCTCTTCTACGCATCCTAAGTTTGCTGTCTTTCTGAAAGGAGGATTTAGGACCCATGTACGGCTATTGAAATAACCTCTCCATCGGTTTCCGCTCAATTTCGGTTGCGCACGTATAGTGATCTGTAATCCGCTGCTTCTGATTCTGCCGGGGTTTGCATTGTTCTAAGCCACCGAGCCGAAGGGTAGTTTGTTTTCCGTTGACAGTCTCATCTGTGCGGTGCATTGTGCAACAATTGTGGGAATGTCCCACAAACGTGCCATCAACTGTTGCATGTATACTCTATCTGCTCATGCCCCAGCCGGTTAGCTTTGATACAATCAAAGGCAGTTTCTATGACGCTATTGGAGTCCTGTTGCGGTGGGCTAGAAGCTCAGTTATTGTTGGGTTTGCCGGAGATATAAAGACACCAGTAGCAGATGCGTTAGCGCAGCTAACGCTTAGTTAGCTGTCTGTCTTGGACTGAAATCAAGACACGTGGATAAAGGTGGACCGCTGCTACAGTTATGGGCTGATCCCTACTGTCTGTGCTGCACCAATGTCCGAAACAACTGTGGCGGCTTGGTCAGATTCCGCAGCCCTCTCGAACTAAAAACAACCTGCAACACAGACATCACATAGCTGTTATCTTAAGGTGGCGCGGATCCATCAACATTTGTCACTCACTCTGAAATATCTATATAAATTCAGGTCACGCCTCAGTGCTTTTCTGCTTTTCGTTGCGCCTCTCAGCCTGCGCAAGATGCTCTACCTGGTCTTGATGCGCGGAAGTTCTAGAATTTAAATGAACGTACCTGTTAGATACGCTTGTTAACAAGGCATTCGCAAAAGATTCATGGTTTGATGAAATCCTATATATATTCTTGAGGCTTCAGTCTACCACTGAGCTGTTCATATATCTTGCATGTATTCTCCACCTGCAGCGTTTGTATTGCTTCTAGTTATAACTGACTAGCGCATACATTGAGCAAATTCGTCGCCGACATAAACACGTCAATTCAACCTGTCGTATTAAATCGCAAAGGGGCATCATTACTGGTTAGGACCCTGACCTAAAGCTGTGAACTTGTCGAGCTGGTCAGGCTTCTTTGCTGCAATGACGCTGCGGGCTATACTGCCTTGTACTTAGTTCATGAAGGTTCAGTCATCACAGAAAGGCCAACGGGCAGCAGCTCCACAAAGAACAGCGAGTCAGTTTAGCGCAAGTAATCGTATTCGAGGCGGTCTGGATGTACAGTCGTACTTTCTTGTGCGATTGGAACGTGAAAGCAGCAAGGTGTTACCCCAGGCGACCAGCATATCCATATTCATGGAAGCAGCGACGCTACTTTCCCCCGAGGAAAGGACGGGTTGGAGAATGTCGGCTCTTAAAACCTTACACTGCGATTGCCCAACGGTTGAGTGTGACCGGCGGCACATTATTAAGTACGGCCGAAACACTATTAAACCAAAAACGGTACTGCTCAAAAGGTAACTGCTGTGCAAAGCTGCACTAAGAGTGAGAGATGTATGCGCCCCCTTACCTTCTGGATCCGGCCGGCCTCATGCGGCTATGTGGGTCAGAAAATTGCGTCATCGACTCCGGGCTGGGTACCACAAGAAAACCATAACAAACGCTGTCTGGCGGATCTGAAATCTGAATCAGAGGATAGGGGTAGTGTCACCTAACACCTCCCTATTTTCCGCCAATGCCTTGCGGGTTAGACTTTTGAGCCAATGGCTTAATGTGGAATACCTCGACTACACCATTTTGTTTGGCCTGGGCACCCATGATCCATCATTTGCCCTTGCTTTTGCCAACTGAGCTCATTCCACACTCCCTCTCCACCCCATCGCATAATGACATGCTATCGAACCATTAGCAAACTTCCTAGCTGCTAAACCGTGTCCAAACCTTCGCCCATTAAAAGAAGCCAAAATAATAATAAACTCATCAGATCTAATCCACGTCCTAGCTTTTAATGTCCGTACTCTATGTCAAACTGGGCAACAGGCATCCGTTGATGTAACATTGTTTTCCCTCACTGTCGACGTACAGTGAAGCCCCACTGTGGTCCCACTCCTAAATCCACTCCTAACTGAGCTTGCATGTTTGGATTTTATCTCTCGTTTATCTGATGATCCTGATGCGATGACTCGTGGCACCTACGACACGGGATTTTCACTCAGGACCGAGGCTGGAAGCGTCTCACTGGACTGGATCCATGTAAAATGTCGCTTTTGC
Source organism: Opisthorchis felineus (assembly GCA_004794785.1). Taxonomy (NCBI): domain Eukaryota; kingdom Metazoa; phylum Platyhelminthes; class Trematoda; order Opisthorchiida; family Opisthorchiidae; genus Opisthorchis; species Opisthorchis felineus. Next base: position 5,789 of record SJOL01010795.1, read on the forward strand.
GCTCTTTGCGACACGAAGTGACTCCATCCTACCATGATGTGACGGTTCGCGCACCTCGGCATTGAACAATGCTAGGGGGTGTGCCCGAGACACTCAGAGAGTCTGTCATACCACGTTGGCTAATGGTTAGATGTCTGACAAACACAGTCCCCTGGTCCCCCAGTTTAGAGTTTGGAACAATTGGTGACTTGATCCGTAGAAATGGTAATGCATTTGCATTCCCCACCAGATACCGCTGCCTTGCGGTTAGATTTTTGAGCCAAAGGCTTTGGTTAAGGACCCTAATCTTCCTTCTGTCTGGCTGTGGGCATCAGGAGAGTATCCCAGTTCACATACAACCATGATACCTACGTCTAAAAATAAATTCATGCCATATCGGCTCTCACTTGGTGCCATCAATCAGGTCGCCTTTCGCGCTGCATACAGCAAGGCCGGTAAGCGAAAATAGGCTACTGCTGACGTCTCCCTTCTTTATCTTTCACCTACTGCCTCTTCCCCTAGTTTCACTCCCCATTCCATTAATAACTCTCTCCTTGTAGGCCTAGAACTTGGGACTGATGACTACGTTCGCCTTGCATTGGTTTTGCGTGGGGGTTGCCGGAGATATGAATGCACATATGGACTGGCTTAGCACGTCTGAGATTTAATTAGGAGATTTACATGGAATGGACTCTGTACGTGTGGACAATATTGACCGATTGCTGATCGCAGGCTGTCTTTATGCAGTACTTACTTCCGAATGGCCGACCAGCTTGTGTCCTTAAGCAGCATGCCGGCCACAAACTCAAGTTGATCACATTGCTTTTAGTTACCGATGGCGTGAGTTAATAACTGACTGCCGGTCGTTTTGAAACACATTAGCGGATTCCGTCCGCAGTCGATTCTCCCTACGTTTTCCAGGGCCGTGTAAGGTACAGAAAAGTTGCTTGGCAACTGAGTCACTGGCGAAACCGCGCGCTAGACGAGCTTACGGGAATAGTGTCCTAGAGTCTCCTCCAAATCCACGAACGTCGGATGTGAACTCATACTAGGACGAGATTGCCACCGCTTTGCATAGTGCAAGGAATTTCGCCTGCGACGTGTCACCACCAGCCGCACCCAAGCACTGGATATCAGACCAAACGGTTGCGCTGCTTAAGTTTCGAGGAAATATCCCGGTCCAGAACATAACTTAATTCGGCGAATTACCAAATGTCAAGTGAAAATAAGCGTGCGAGCCGACCGTGAAGTCTGGCGGACACAAAAAAACGAGAAATGGAATACCCGAAGATATATGCATATGCTCTCCCAAGCGCCACGAGGCTTCCGGTCCGGATGACCTCCCACCCGAATTGTTCAAAGATGGGGGTGAAGTCCTCAGTCAACGCTGACTTTCACCAAACTGTACGGAATGCACTCACCTGGCAAAGTGTTTTTCCTCAATGTTCTACGCAGTTAATTGTGGGCATTGATGCTAGTATTTTCAGGACGCAATCTTTTCGTTCCATTCATCCCTTCCTAATGTCGGGCGAATGGTCATGATGTTTATTTGAGTAACCCGAATAGGCTGGATATAGATATAGTTCGATGTTTTGCGTTGACGCTTTGAGGCAGTTAGGAACAAAGGCTCTAGTACGGATAGCTTTGGCGGAGGCTGACCCCACCGTACTCTAAGTATAATTGATCTGGAAAAGTGAAAACTGAACGAATAAGAAAACAAACAATCGCTGTGGACGAATCGGAGCATGTGACGTTTTCTTCGCCCACCTTCTCATTATGGACGCTGAGAATTTAACAGCAAATGATGCTATGAGCAGGACAGACGCAGGACGACGTACTACATTCCACCGAATGGTTCAATAGACCGGATGAATCAAACTGTCGTAGAGAAGATGCCCTTTGATTGCATATGATTTCACTATTGGCTTTGTGTCTACACTATCTAGCAGTGGCACAAAATTACCAGCAAACAATTAATACATGCCTCCTGTGGTATGTTCATGTTTACTAGGTACTTCCCAAAAATACATATGTTCGCTGACCTCAACTGTGAAAGGCCATTTACAGGTTAAGTTGGGATCAAATGGAGGAATAACCTATCCCCTGCAGGAACTCGGAAGATACCCACAGAATATTGCATTGGGTTAATCAAAGTGTACTTCGGCCACGGAAGCAATCATAGCAAGCTTTACTGTTTTTCTTGGAATTTACAGTAACGAAACATAGCAAAGCATATCGAATCACCCTCCATGTACCGCGCATACGACGTCATTTGAGCAACCGTACTAGAATGGTTTGTACTGCATTTATACTCAGAATCAGGATGATCAATCTTGCCGTTTCCTGTAGACAGAATACACAGCATAGTATGCAGTGCCTACATTTCCGCATTTCTGTTTGTGCCGAAATTGAAAATGTGTGCTCGCGTACTTGAGTTTACGTTATTTCTACCTAACCGCAAAAAAAACCTCATCTTGCCGCTTGCCCTTCCTTCTGTGTCGGAACACATTGCTTGTACGCTATGCGCCACTGAGTAAGTTATTAATTAACGCCAAATTTTTTTAAATATTCTCGGTCTTCACCTTTGGTAAAAATTATGGTTTGATTCCCTTTTTGCTTCGTTTGAATACGCGGTTATCAATAGGGTGATTTTGATTTTGATTTCAACAAGTTTGTCGAGTTTTTGTTTTTGAATTTACTGACAGTGTGCCAAGTGGCCAGCCTATTTACTCCCATCTGAGGGGTACAAATATGGAGAACATTGTATCCCTGATGCTCGGCCAGACTTCTGTCCCTGTGGTTGTATGCTTTCACTTGTCATACAGCCTTTTATATGCGATGCGCCGGATTGAGCAGGCGGTTTCACAATGCATGCAATAGGATATACAGCTAAAGCTTGAGGTTTCGCCGAACTCATTTACAGTAAACCGCAGGTAGGACTTTCCATCCTGACAAGACTGCTCTTCGGTCGCTGCGCCTGGGTATGAAAAGACTTATTCTGTGACGAAAGCCAGGTATGTTAATCGTGTGTCTAGCTGCATACAAGTATGCCTGTTAAAGAAATGATGTAAACTCTCACTTCAGAAATTTCAAGCTGCGAATTTGTGAATAACATTTATGTGAATGTTGTAGAGGACTTGGTCAGACAGTGCAGTACAGGGAAAATCCAATTTATTGCAACAGCTGATGTCAAACCTCATGAGTGCTCTGCTTCCTGGCAAATTGCCGTCCCCGCAGTTAACCGTTCGCTACACGATGGAGCAGATCAGTTGTTGAGAAGTAAGATGAACGGAGGCTGCCACATTTTTTCGTTCGATTGATCTCACCAGAGTAATTTGGGATAATTGTCAGTTACATCAGGGTAGTGATCCATAACTTCGGTGAGACATGGTATATCTACAACCCGCCCTGTTTTAATGACGGCACACAGTTGGCTGCAGAGTACATTTTCAGAACCTCTTCTGAATACTCACTCTGTTATACTGCCTGCGGCTGAATGAATCTGAATTATCAAACAGCCCTTCACGTCTGATCGAACTCGTAGTCGCCTTCACCGACTTTCCACAGGTGCGCAGTGATTTTAGTACTGTTGCTAAACCACCTGATGCCAGCCAGACTGACATGCCCGTTTGTACCATTTAGTTCACCGGCATTGCAATACGTACGGGAGGCTGATGACGAAACTTCAGCGACTTAGGCAGAGGCACGCCAACGAGTCACTTCACTTGTCAGAATTACTGTATCAGCTGTCCAATTGTAGTAATCAATTAATAAGAATTCGTAAAATAATCGTAACACATCAGTTTGCTGATGTTTGCCTAAAACGGAATGCTTTATACCTTAATGCGCCCAGCCATCGTGCGTAAATTATTACAAATTACGATATATAATTGTTCGACAAACAAGTGCGCTGATATTTTTAGGGCGTACTTTAAGTTAACTCAAACTTATTAGCCAAATTCTGCGCGGACAACATAAGGAAGTTGGAGGAGTTAGGCTGATGATGTGTATGCAGGTTATATTTAACTTGTTCTAGTAGGCACTGTTTTAAGACGAAGCTGGTGCATGATTGCCGTGATGAATAATTTCGATAAACGCTTTCACTTGCTACAAGTCATGAAACAGACAGCATACGCTTACTGTCTATCAAAAGCTCACGGAATCTCAAGATGGAATGGCCAATTTATATATCGGCCACGAAAACAATCACAACTTACGTCACCGTGTTCCTTGTGCTTTAGATTGACAAAACTTGCGTTGGCCCATCTAATCATTATCAACGTAGTGTACATATTATGTCATTTGAGCCACCGTACTGCATTTGAAGTGAAAATCAAATGATTCGTCTTGCGTTTCCTGATATGACAATAACTAGTGCATTGTATGATACCTGCACTCACCATTATTATTCCTACCACACATTTAATCTGATTTGTCCAATGGCCTGCCCTATATTTTGGGGTACATAAAATCGCACACTAAAGCTTCATCCTGCTACTAGCCCTAAATTCAGTTTCCGAACTGGATACATTGTCGGTACACTACGCGCGTCCGGGTAAGTTACAACATGTTGACGAAAATCTTGATTATCATCCCATCCCTTTTGGCAAGCGAGAAAGTTTTGATTGATTGCTTTGCTCAAATATACGGTTAGTGGAAGCCAATTCACCATTCAAAAACTTGGTTTTACAGTAGCACGGCTATTTGGCAAATTTTAGGCCAACCATATAGTTAACCGCTTGCAAGACAACGGAGCGGATTAGCGGAAAATAAATAACAAGCGCTCCACCCGCCATCTTCCATTTGTTAGATGACAGTAATTTGTGATCCTTGTCAAATACATCAGGGGGTAATCGACCACTTCGGTGTTGAAGGGTGTAAATGCCACCAGTCCTGTTTAACGATGAAATCCGTTTTCGCAGGTCATATTAGTAGCAACCGTCTAGTGTTCCCTCTGTGTTATCGATTTGGCTGAATGAAGCACCTACACCAGATGGAGTTCTTTACGCCTGGTCGAACGAGTCGGCCCACGTACCAAATTTGCATGGGTGTCAAATGTCTTTATAGGTGTGGCTCAGCCCAACGATATCAACCAGAGAGGTGTATGCATTTGTTTGGCTTGGTTGTGTGGATTATATAGAAACATTGTAAATCAAAGAATGAGTATATAGCGGTTTGTTCCGATTAACGCTACAGTCTTGCCCTGGTCAGAAGTCGTCGCTCTGGTTATCATAAAGTTAGATGTGCTCCGATGGCTGTTTCCCATTTATGGAAATTATTCGAAAAGCATAGTAAACCAACTTACTCATTTTGCATTTACTGCAATACGTTGTCTAAACCTTAAGGCGTCCAAACGTCGGACGCCACGCTGCGCGATTTCAGGTGTACGTTCCACAAACTCAACGAAGGCCGAAAGGATCTCACACTAT
>SJOL01010820.1:0-14988 GCA_004794785.1 Opisthorchis felineus
CCCGGTCCAACTCTTGAATATTGAAAATTCGGATTCCTCTACAGAGTCGGAAATCAAAGGAGTCATATAGTCTGGAGTTCTGAACGATTGCATCTATTTATGAATGCCCATTGATGGCGACCACATGTTCACTCGAATGCTAGCGTCATTTTCTAGCTCCTTCTTCATCGGCTATTGCACAGAGGGCCATATGACGATGCGGTGTGAGATGAGCATTTCCCGAAGAGCGAAGTGGTTGTCTTGATTACTTCCGGCCCAATAATATTGACCGTGTTCGACTCACACACTGAACTTTTGGATCTCGCATCACAATGGAACACTTTTCAAGCTTTTGTCACGCAACAGTTACTAATAGCTTCTGTAAAGACGGAAAATTTCCAAGGAGGTTACTGGGGTTAGAGTGCAAACCAACTTTGGAATGCCATAATTAAGCCACAAAAGCCGGCACTCAAGTGGATAGTTTAGATCAGGTTGAAAAGATACATCATTAAATTTGATTCTTTCTGTGAAGGGGAGCTGACACGTATTGTGGACTGGGTTTTCCAAATTTGTTCTGTAAACTGGACAATTGATGTTAGCTAGGAATGCCTATGTAAGCCGGTGTCGTGTTGCCTTCCACCAGCTAACTCAACGGTATTGAACACCACTGACTAGCACGTGACATACGTCACTTGCTTTCATTTCGTTCAAAGGTGTTGTTGCATACAACGGATGTATATACGCCATCGGGGGATCGTGCGGACAATTACGTTTTTCATTTATGGAACGCTATGATCCATCTTGTGGGAAGTGGACGATTTTGCCAGCACAAATGAAGAGAGCTCGATCAGGGTCTGCCGTGTCTTTATTTCGCCTGAACCCGTCTGAATGATCCATTTTTTCTTTAACTAATTCGTGAGTTGAATATATGCACGTTATTCATATCGAACGCTTTAGATTTAAAAAAAACTCAAGTGGTGTCTTTTGAGGAATAATTTGGGGAAAAATGGTTTTTCAGAAATCACCGACGCTATATAAGTCCGACCGTGTCATTATTCCATCTCCGGTTAAAAAGATTGACGATGATTTGTCCCGAGGGATGCACTATTTGGTTGTGCGGTGATAGATTCGAAACCCGTTGTTTGCAAACTAGTGTACGATGTTCTTTTATTACAATTTTTCGCCCCGTTATAACGTTTGGAGGTGCATTGTTTTCCCGAAATCACCGCTTAATGATTTCGCAATAAAGATTTATGAAATAAATGTCAGGACCTCCGACCATTTAGTACTATTCAGAAGTCTCATTAATACAGACTTCAACAACCGGACTTGTCGCCTGAAAACTAACCAGCTGGTAGGTGGAAACCGCAATACATTTTCCAGTGTCGGGATGCACTCATGCGTTCGAAATTTATTGCGTTAGGCAAGATCAGCTGAATGATTAAAGATGGACAAACGTATTGAACACTAGTTGTTAAAAAATGAATAATAGAAGGTGAATTTTAATTCTGAACACTGTGGGGTGTGTTGTGCGCAGAGAGGTATGTTGTCAATGACACATTCCATAGTAGTCAGCACTCCTACGCAAACCAAAGCCTTGTGGATGCAAAGCCATCTTCATGAGCATTTTACTTTTAAAGTGAAAAATGTATAGTTTTGTGGAAGATATTTGTCCACTGACTTCATTTCGTGGATGTAGCAATAATGCGACCCTCCGAGGAGTCGGGCACTGGTGGTTCATATGTGGATATCTTGACACTTCCGCACAACACAATAGTAGGCTATTTGTACACGCAATCTCTGACCAATATTGTAAGAAATTAAGATGCTGTAATGCGGCAATGTGAACTAACAGCTGGAACGATCACCATCGGCCGACGAGGGTCAGTTAATCTCACTATGTTATTCATCGAAAAAGTACAACCGGCACTTATAACTTTAGAATTGAAACCAACACGATCTGCGTTCTGAATTTCCGGATGTGGTGCTCCTAATGAGCTCCAGGTGTTTATAATTAATAACTAACATCAACGCCAATCGAATCAGAATCCCAATTCTTGTGGAATTACACTCAATGCTCCACTGCACCCACACGATGCAGCGAAAGACTCACAAACCAAACTCGATATATTCTCCAAACGTCAAGGTGGGAAGGCAAAAGAACTCGAGGCTTGGGAGAAGAGTGATGATCCAAGATAAATTGCAGTAAAATGAATAGATGCGATACGTAAGGAAGCCTACAGTCTTCAGACAAGTTTCAACGTTCGCTAGTACCCCAGGTGAGTTAGTCTCGTACTGCAGTTTCAGAATATTCATCAGGGCAATTTGCAATAACATTACGCAGATCTATATTTCGTGCCTCCCTTCTTTAGGAGCGCATTTGAGTTTCATGTGTACAGAGTTTGCTCCTGTGTGAATGTCACAGTTATTTTTCTGAAAGACTATGAAACTTATTTTAAGTTCTACTAGACGTACTTCCTACTTAACCAGTCGAAGTTGACGTGAATTCTCACTCCATAATTATTGCGAAAAATGAGCTCCCGTTCCCAGAATCTGCTTCATTCAGTACTACAGCAAACGTCTAAAACTGAGCTTTGGACAATTTGCGGGAGCTTGATCGTATCGTCAGTTAGTGGTTTTTGGCGCAACATCCTCTTGTACTCAAGGCACGTGCACGTAGATTTCACACTTGAAACTTTTGCCCAAGTGATACTAGTTTCGTCGGTTTATTTATTTTTCTAGTAATAACAAACTGTGAAAACAATTATTTTCAGGCATTTTTTATTCCGATCGTATGAGGATATTCTGATGAGATGGAGACCGCATACAACGGGTTACGTCAATCCAAGTGGATTGTTCGAGAAATTATTCCAATGGTTTCATGCTTATTGGGAATCTCAGCGGTATACACTTCACGAATCTCCCAAGTAATTGAAACCCGCGATTATCTGGTACTTTACTGAAGTGTATAGCTTTCAAAACATGAGCTGCCTCTCAGCGTTTTGAATAATGCAAAATGGGCGGAATACATCACCATTCTAACTGTTCATGATAGGTATTTTCAATGACAATTTCGAGCACACTAGTGTTCATTTTAGCGGTCAGGAAAACCACGTCTGGTTGCCTACGAAACCTCAACAGTTAAGCCGTTCGGAAAGAATTCTATCAATAAATTTGGTAATGCGGTTTTATTGTGGGATAACGCGGGCTTCTCTATACCACGCTGGAAAGTCATAATTCCGCATGGGATGGCGTGCGAACACGTCATATTGTCAGTGCTTAGAACAATAGTGTGCGTTGAATCCTACGTATTTTATTTGAACGCGTTCAAACGGTACACCGAGTCTACTTAAATCCACCTAAATGCAAAACACTGCTTCAAAATGTCTGCGTTGGAGGCCGTGGGAAAAAATAACCACGCTTGGTTGAAATGGTCTTGTCGTGTCTCTTCTTCAAGGCAAAGTCTTTACTGCTGGATTGACTGACCACAGTCGGGGCAAACTGAAGTAGATTTTCTATTAGGATTTTTACCATACATGCAGAAAACATAAGCACTTTGTAATGCTACAAATATTGTTGACAAATCCCTCGGAACGCAGCGTTTACAACGTTGCAAATATACTGCAGTTGCAGAGCTAGAAAGATTGCATTTTAAACGTAGATGATCCTGTGCGTCATTAGTTAGACCCATGCGCCACGATGGAACCAATATTTTAAATAATGAATATTTTAATTGCAAACAATCAGTCAATCAGTTAGTCACGAGCATAACAGACAGATGCTTTCTCATTCCAATTGTAATTGACACAGGAAGTTTTATTCACCTAGAATGGGCTTCCTTCCTCTGTCCGGATGCTTTGTTTATAACAGTTTGACCAATGTGCGGAGATGTCCACCCATAAAATCGAAGTTGCAGTTGGTTACGTGGATATCATTGGGATCCAATACTCACCTTTCAGCCGGAACTGTTTGAAATGGCCGAGCATTTCACCGGCAAAAGAACTATGAGGACAACACTTACAGACGCCAACAACGACTGTAAACCAGGAGGGGGGAACATTACCCCGATCCGTTAGAGTGGAGGAGTGGTGCGACCCGTGAATTCCACTGACAGTTCCATTATGACCGTCATCCGGTTATCCGGTGACGCTGACGCCATGGGTCGTGGTACCTACGGCATGGGAGTTGCACCCAAGTGCAGTATCGAAAGCGCCCTACTGGAGTGGATCCTAGTAAACAGGTGACTTTACGTCGTGCGGTTGTCTGGCTCAATGGACATCAATGCAAATCGATGCGGTACACAATGTTTATTGGTCTCATTAGCATGTGCTCAAATATTTATTCAAGTGTATTTGGCAGGCGTTTGCCTGAGATCATCTCATCCGTTTGTGTGGGACAAAGCCGCCCTCTCTCACTTTTCCTATTCAAATTGGTTATTGGTGTTTGTCACGCAGTTTCCCTGCCTGCCACCGAAACCTCTGGAGTGAAAACGCTCCTGCAACTGATTGAAGACAAGATTTCTTCTCGAGTTGGGAAGGCCAGGGCAGCTTTTTGCCAAACTCGGACACTTATTGCGCCAAAGAGATGTCAGTTTGTCTGTCAAAGGAACAGTTTACACTGCAGCAGTGCTATTCATACTGCTTTGTGAATCCGAGACGTAGCGTCTGTGTGCGGAGAACATACGAGTGACGTCAGTGTTTGACCATCAGTGTCTCCAAAGCATTGGTCCTGCCGGGTACTAACGTTATATCCATAAGGCTGGGATACGCCGGATGGTTCTAAGAAGGATGATCTGTCTCAGGATGTATGAATGACTCACGCTTCGTAAGTTATGCCTTTTACGGCATGTAACCTGCGTGTAAGAAGGCCCTCTGCGTCGCACAGCTATTTTTGGCCGCCTATGTTCCAAGTGGTGGTGACCGAGTGGTCGACAGTGCACGACCTGGCAAACAAGTATGAAAACCCATAATTAGTAAGCCGAGTTTGGTCGACAACCGCTGCCTCTCGGGATGATGACCGAGGGCGCCACTCAGCAATGTTTAGTGACCGTTGAATTTAGTGCCGTTTCGACCTGGAAACTATCGGTTTTATTGCGCAGCGAATCCATCCGCCATCTCAATATACATGCCATCGCCTCCAAAATCGGTCTTTGGACAAAAATGCAAAGAACACACGCTTTTTCGTCTTCTTCATTGTGGTAGAAGGTGATTCAAAATCTGATTTATTTTTCCTTAGTATTTGCATCTGGGGAGGTATTATCGTCAGTTACTCATGAGCATACGCTTTTGGAACTATCGCACTTCCAGGTGGGGAACAAACCAATATTAAGCCCAGATTTTGTGGCTGGAATCGTTCGTGAATATGAAGTTGGAGCGTGCACCACTCTTTCAAATAATTTGAAGAAAAAGACAATTATTTCAAAGAAATCACGGGCTCACGAAGGATGCAGCAAATGTTCTGAATAAAGGAAAAGTCCGAAAACCCAATCCGCCAAATCGAGGCGTTTTTACACAAGACTCTCTCATTTGGTGTACGAATGTTCTAGGCGACTAAAGCTACAAGTCTAATGGCAAATCCCCAAGGTTTGGTGGGCATATGTCTACATTCTTGCCGTACCGTCAGAGATTCCCCATATTATCCTGTAGTCTACTGATGGGTCACGACGCTTCTACTCCATTACCCTCAGCAACTTCACTCAGGATTCCGACTGCTCCATCTGAACTTCTCATTTTTTTTAAACTGCGTGCTTAACCAAGACCTGTGTCTAGCGATTGCCTCAATGAAATCATCGATATCTATCCGAACGTCCCTTTTAGTTGATATCAGTCTGCCTGGCTATGGGTCCGCTCGCCCATACCAGCCATTTGGCGATGACCTTGCCAAAACGTACAACTGATCTGCGCATTTTTGTGCTCAAAGGGTGCAAGATGTGGCGACAGTCGTCACTTGCACGGAAGCATGGCTCTCGTCCAGTTTCGTTTGATTCATCTGTGCTGCAGTATTTGCAGGTAGGACACTGAGAATCACACCAGTATATATAACACTGGCGTCCGGAATGACACCTAGACCATCACGCTGAAATCATGTGTGTCAGCACGCAAATATGTCACAGGTTTCCCACTTGTGCCGTCTGGCAAACCAAGGCAGTGTAACAAGCAATATATCTAATCTGTCGTCCCAAAACTCCGGCTGCTCAATTTCTGCTTACAATGGTGACGCTTTTTTGAACGGTGCTTAAGAGCACACTCTAGAAAATAAAACAAAGTATACGTAAGCTGGATGTTTAATTCCGTCGCAGAGCTGAGTGGACTATATCCAGATTACGCTCCACAATATAATACAGCCTACGCTAGAAGAAGTACTGGAGCGAGAATATGTTTGACCGGTGTAGGATAAACACCAGGCTCAGTCATCTCCGGAAAAGAGCCAACCGCAACGGGCGCGCAACGTTTTGGGCTGCGGAAACTTTCAGCCGACTTTTCATGTGAACGAGAGCAAACTGGGATATGTAATTTAGAGATTTTTCATATGTGGGCATGAATTGCTCTGACTGTGAGGGCAAAATCTTTGCATCATATATCCGATAATGGCTTCCTAACTGCTGCAATTTTGTCCCCACACGTTCACCCGAATCATTCAATGAGAGGACCACTAGCTATAGGTTAAATACCGATGCTATATTCTTTGAATCACAAGTTCTATCGGTTGATATATTGAGACCAAGGCCACAGAACGTTCACGTTATTTCTTGAAATGAGGATCTTCAGGGTGTGGGGCATAGAAATTCCATCCATCCACCACAAGACTACCGTGGTCAGTCGCACCGTGTAATGTGTGCGGTGACAACTACCACTGAAATATGAGCAGCGAAGATCATCTAAGCTTTTTGGAACTTCAATGCACTCCCAATTGCCATTTACAATGGCGGATATCGTTCGGTGGTGGCTTGGCTCGCAAAGAAAATCCACGAATGTCTTCGCAAAAAAGGCACACATACAGTCTGCATCCAAAATTAAAATATCAGCCACCTGATCAACAACCAATGAGAAGATCACACGTAAGGCTGAAATTTCAGGGAACCTTTCAATTCATTTCGAAATCGTTAAGTCGGTGAAGGCCGTGGTCTTTTAATTTATATGTTTACCGCCAGCATGTTCGGCGAATTACAAATACCGACTACCGAGACACTAATTATCGAACGTTGCGGACTTAAGATTATTTGCCTTTCTGCCGACGGCTTGCTACCAATCAATGAAAATTACCGCACATTTAAAACCAAGAAGTACTTTTCTAAAATGCAGATGGTGCTATTATAGCCCAATGTTCCAATACTCGTGTTAAGCATCCTGATCATGGAGGACGCTCTCGTGTGTTAGTTATCAATATTTTTCCGAAAGTCTGTCCAAACCTTCTCAAAATTCTATAAAACACAAGTCCTGCTGAGAGGGTATTCTCACTCCGGCAGTTTTGTGCTAAATGGCGCTTCATCTTTGGTGTTTGGTTAGCACCCTAATCACATACTCTACTGTAAAGGTTCTATAAAAGTGGAATTCATACATAAAACTGGTTTTGACGCTAGTGCATTTTCTGTTGGTTTACTTATTATTCGGGTGAGAAACATCTGCTAGGCCATCTTGAAGTGATCGAATAAAGACGTTTTTACAAGATGAAAATTCCTTACTCCAAGCTGAGTCATTTCCTGCGGGTTATTTTACAACGGTGTCATGCTCATTATGAAACCTCAGCTGCGCACTACTCCGAGACCTCCAAGGCCATTCAGACTCATGCCATTCATGTTATTATTTGAAGACTAAATCCTTTGGATCCAACCAGCTTTCGGCCATGAGCTTCATACCGGCAGCGCGATTATCTCAAACTTGGCCGATATTCTACTTGTGGTAAGCTGTAACACCTTTGAGGGTGTAAAATCCCGGTAACATTTTGCCCCTTTACAAAGCATGAAAGCCTAAGATAGCCTCCATCTACTAACGAGAGGCGTAAATAATAATCCATTGCTTTGGAAATTCCGAGGTGTCGGAAAGTCTGATTGACGCCAAACATTGAAAGGAAACTGGAACATTTCTAATGCCGTGGAGAAAAACGGGAGGACAGTGTAAAATATTGCACAATTTTTTCTCAGTATCCTTTGGACTGCAGCGTGTATCGCCGACAAACGCTAATTTAGTTGGAACGCCGAAACTGAAGCCTTTTCAGCTCTAATAATGTGCCACTTTTCAACCAAAATTTCAGTAATCAATTTTGAACTCTTTCGCTTTTCCTGATCGTCCACCTTGGGAAGTAAACTACGTTTCTGGGACATTTACACGTGTCTGCCATAATGAAAGTGGTGAGCGAACTAAAGTCATGAAGTTCGTATTCCGGATGATTAGCATTTTGGATATCCGAGTTTCAGCATCAGAATTATTCTTTTTAGGATTTCTGAGCACAACCGATCTGCGGCTATACGCTCAACATCGAATCGAATTTTGTCGGTTCACAGCAGCGCTAAGCTCATTCAGGTAACGCCATGTCCCAGTATTTTTCGGACAAACAGGGCAGACCAGATAAGCAGCAATCCATTTGACATCATAGATAAACCTGGGTTCTACGCAGTTCTCATGGATCACCCGAATAACTGCAGACACTTTTTGTTCAGGAAATTTGCGTGCCATTCACTGGGAATCTTAATCCCACATTCACGACGGACAAACTAAATTCGAATAAAGTTTTTCAACGAGGGATAGCGGTGGATATCCGCAACTTGACTACGACAGCGTTCTATTAGATGATTTGTGCCATTAGAACTAGTCACAAATCACCTGTATGCTCCAGTTGACCAATCGTGTCAGTTACCCAATGAAACCGTATCCACCTGGTGTGAATCTTGTAACTCATCAATGAGTGAGGTTAAATGATGTCAAAATGCAAACTGTTAGTCAGCTGCTGACGATCAATCAGTTTAGCGCACAATACAGTTCGGACGGTCGCCACTTAAAAGCCTTCTGAATTTAACCAAACCGCGGATCAACCGGTCGCCACTAAAACGTTCAGCCTTTACTAACAGTGGCGGTTGTGGATTATTGTTTTCTGGGTATCTTTCGGATGCGCACTGTTACTATTTCCAGTAATCATGAAACTGATGCGCGTACTCTTACCTGTCGGCGACTTTTGGCACCAGTAGGTGAACCCTAAAGCTGCCGAAATTTGTCCTAGCGTTAGCGAAAAATCGTTCAAGAGTGAGCGTGGACTTGAGCAAATTATGAAGAGTAATACTGTCAGTGGATACGACATGCCTGTGAAAACATCAAGAAAACAGGTGCAATAAGCCGGGGAAAAAGAAAATCCATATCCTAAAGGCGCAAACTGCCTTTCAAATCGGAAGAATCTGTTCCGGCATTCGCGATTTTTTCACCGTAAAGAAACGCATGAGCAATGCAAGGAGTGTGATGCAATATTTTGCCGAAAGTGGAATTTTGATCGGCATATGAGTACGGTGCACAGAACGAGAGTCAATCACATTTGAGAACAATGCGAGGAAGATTGCTGTTATTTGGATATTCTTAGAAAACCTGTTGAAGCAATGCTCAACACAGAGGCGAATAGCAGCTCAACAACATAGACGAAACAAATAAGATGCGACCTAAATAAGATTAATTAAACTGGGCAGGTCACAGAATCGCCTATTTTAATCTGATCGAATTGGTTACACCACCACTGGAATCCTGTTTATTTCTTCAAGTTGAAGTGAATATCGTAATACTCATACAGGTGTTGGTACTTCAGCTTTTCTTGATGCCTTATTTGTGGCAGCTTAGCTTGGGAGGTGTGTTACCTGGCGGGTTACCTAGACATATTTATGTGACAAAATCAACGATATGGTGAATCTACCGTGGTACAAACCACCAGTATTGATCCATCGTAAATGCCAATTTCTAAACTGTCTTACATACGGGTGGAACTTAAATTAAAGGTAGAACAAATTAGACTAATATATTCCTGATTGATAGTGAGGGAATTGTTGCCAATTTTCAGCTGTGTTATATCTATGTCACCGCGGGGCTCCTTATTTGATCGAATTTAGTCTCTTCTGCTTCGGACGATTATGCACGCATGCGGATGTTTTCGAGTTGGAATGACTACACTCGCTGTGTTAGAATAGCTACAGTTAAATAAGTGGCTGTTTTTCAAATGTCTCTGGCTTCTTTGGTTGTTTCAAATCGTACACATCTACAATCATTTCCCGATGCTTGAAGGTGATCATCATAATGTAAAATTTTACTTGCAAAGCAATCGCTATCAAAAACCTACACCACCTAACGATTACTTTCGCCAATAATTTCCAGTTGTAAATTTTCTCCTAATCATACCATTATTTTCGAAAACCCATTTGAGACGAACCGTTTACTTTTGGTCTTCGATTTGCTTTGGAGACTGTCAAATGGCATAAATTTCACTCCGTCAGTGTTATTAGAGAATTTTGCTTGATAGTCAAATCAAAGACCCACTAGATATCTTGACTTTGTCGACAGCTCTAGAGCAGTGAATTACTAATACCGCTATCGTCAGTATGACCCTATTGGTTTTGTATTATATGGAGACTGTGCACAGCCTGAAGAAACTGCTGTTAATTTTCCTTCCAGAGAATGTGCTTCGCCTTATTTAGGAGTATTTCAATTCTCAATCTTCAATAGTTCTCCCCATCTTATTAGCCGTGCCAGATGATTTAAAGTGAAACCTGCGAAACAAAAAGGAATATGCAGTAGTCTTGTTACGCTAATCAGATAATGAGGAGATTTTGGCTTGGTTTTCCCAGATTGCGTGATATTAGCAGACCTGATTATTGAACTCATACAACGAGACCACCGTAAACAAATATATAGAAGATGCGGAAAGAGCTGGTCGAACTAGGATCGATGAACTCGTAAGGCGAACGTCAGAAGGTCTCCAAATCCCCGAGGTTCAGATGGACATCGCTCTCGTCTTCGAAGGGGAAAAGAAGGCGTAGGTGTTTTTGGATAAACTGACAAAGTCATACCGTCCTCTGGTATATACTTAATACACACAAATTTCTCCTGGAGAAGCGCCCACTGAACATGCGACTTACTATCGAGAGAGAGGCGCTGAAAGTTGTGGGGCGTATTACGTATCTTGGAAGTTGTGTTATTTGTGATTGTAGTGTGACGGATGAGGTCACGGCACGAATCTCCGAGGCCCGAGTATCGTTTACTGATTTGAGACCCCTATGGTATCAAATTGGTTTATCCCAGAATTTCAAGTTGCCTGTTTATCAGACTACAGCGCAGGCTGTTTTGTTGTACCGCTGTGAAACTCGGCCTGTTTGAGCAGCAAAACGGAGACGTATTCAAGTGTTCAACAATCGTTGTCTCAGAACCATAGCGCCTGTGTTTTTTTGTTTCGTCGAATCCGTAACGAGGCAATGGGAAAGCGAGATTTCGATTGTGCAATTGATGCTTACGCTGGAAAATATGTCCACCACCAGAATGTGCTCTGGTTGTGACATGTGTTGCGTATGCCAAACCATCGTTTGCCGAAGAGAATGCTGTTGTCTATGCCCAACTCAGGCTGGCGGAAGCAGAGCTGTGGCCAACCCATGACCTTGTAGAGTAGTACAAAGGATATTATGAAAATTTTAGGTGCTGCCGGCGCTAGTCGCCTTCCAGGATGGGGCTCGCGTGATCCCACTCTCATGGTTTGCGATGCAACAAGATATGCCTACCAACTGATGTCAGTGGCGTTATTGTTGTCAGTTTCTATCCTGAATGGGTGTCTTGGTGTGTAGGCACCTTAGAATAATTGTAGTAAGCCAGCACCATGTCCCCTCACCGTCCACCCTTATTCCCTTTCACACAATACGTTTTTGAAATAAATCATAGTTGCATGACAGCTAAGCCTCGGTGTTGAACACTCACGTCATGTTGTCGATGATGACAATGATGTTGAATCAAATAAAATCATCCTCAGTAGGTCATGTGAACTGGCTTGCTCAAAAGCGTTAAACAGCAGCTCTGTATTACTGAGGTCATACTCAACTCATAAATTCAGCCTAGGTTTCTCGAGTTATTATCAAAAGCGCCATCCTGCTACCGAACATCTCCCCGAGTAATTGTAATTCTGGAATTCGTTCTCCCAAACGGCGTTCAAAACTGCAATAATTTCGTGATCTTTCCAGTTTATGTTTTGGACATAAAATTGGGCATTATTAGACGCTCGAGCCATGTTTTATTCTCGCAAACAAATTAGTCCTACGCAGTGTGTGAGGTCTATCAATAAGTTGCTTTAGCTTTTCGAATAATTTGTCACATTTAAGTAGACATGGCACTCTGAGGTTCCTCATATTTTCACACATCTTCATATCCAGATGCGAAAAAATTTGAAATATAAAAGGTGATGCTGACAATCTATTTCTGGTTGGAAGAACCGAAAGGCCGTTTTTTCGTCTAGTCCAAAGAAAATGTGACTGAGCTATAGTATATTTTCGGAAATTGAACGGATTTCTGGGTTTCGCTATTTCCACACGCCGAATGTCTATCCTCCCAAGAATCGCCATGCAGCTAACTCTGCCAGCAAATACAATCACGCTAATGTCACTAAGGTATCAAACCAGGTGAGGCCACTCAACAATGGTTAACATCGTAATGACTCAGTGCTAAACGATATACACACAAGAAGAAAACTCATTGGTTATGAAACAAACGGACTTGCAAGTTAGCGTTCTATGGGTAAACTCGTCAGTATCATTAGTTCTAGAGTTGGTATCCGCTTTCGAATCAGCTCCATCGAAATAAACTTGCTAGATGTAAAGTTAAATAGACCATCTGCCACGGTGCTCCACATGTGGCATCAAACAAGCATATCACCGGGTATGAAATGGGAGAGAAATCAGGCCACACTGCAGGCCGTATGTGTGTTCAGGTCTTTAACCATCGATTTCTCAGCACTTTAGATAGAGACGGATGGTACCACGGAATTCGAAATAAGGTGCTGACTGGACATTTCTCTGGAGCAGCCGGGTCATCACACAAAAACTGTCTCAAGCATCGGAAGAAAACTTTGGAGTGCGGCATATTACGCATGCCGGGCTACGACCTGGCGAGAGGAGCCGAGAAAAACGTGAATACTTCGGACTGGAGGATGTCCAGAGAGGACAAAATGCCACCAATTCCGTCACATGTTTCACCCCAAAATGCGTCCAGATAAAAGCGTTTCATGCTTGTCGGATATAAAAAATATCCTTATTCTTTGGATCACAGTAAACATAAATCTTTGTGGAGGTTATTATTTGTTGCTTAGGCTCCTCCTGCTGTGTACACTATTTTTGTCCTGTGAAATATTTATTAGACAGCAGGCCACAACTTTTCATGTGAACGAACAAAACAAGTAAAACAACAGGGTTTGCCGTCTCCTTTTGCGATGAATCTTTTAGTCGAGACGTAGGGGCGGATATTCAACTCCAGGCCTCAATAAACAACATACACAGACTCGGGCACGTAGAGCCACGATCATTTTGTAGACCACGAAATATCCAGGCACTGAACGCTATCACAACTGTCGGTTGCAATGAGTTGCCATGTTATGGAAAACGACGTATTCAACGAAATGTCTCATGTATTTTGATGTATTTGACATGAAATACTATGTTTGTTCCAGTAGTGGAGTTGTGCTGCTGGTTTTCGGAATATGCTCTCTTCTGTAGGTTACCCTTTTACCCCGAAATCTTATCAAACCTAGTTTTAAATTCTATAAAACATCACACATACCATTTCAAATATATGCGTATTATCACTTAAGAATTATTGTGCAAAATGCGTCAGCGCACCTAGAAAGTACTTCATTCGGCACTCTAGCATTCGACCGAAATTTAGCTTGTGAGAGTTTGATTAAACATATCCACCACACCAGCCAGTGGGAGTTGTGGAACCATTTGGTGACTCGTTTGTAATCCTCCTGCATTCCATACTACACACGTACTACACAAAAGTATATTCCAGTAAATATGACGCCCGTTCCATAGGTATGAGATCTAAATTACTGCCGATTTGTGTTGGTTTGCTTATGCTTTGTATGCTGTCAAAAGTGCGATGGACAATTGCCACGAGTTGCATATTATGTTGAATTTATCCGAAGGTGTCGACATTTTGATGGGGCTTTTGTCCTTGAACTGAAAAAAGGATGTAAGAGTTGTCGAGAAACATTGCACACCTATTTCATTCTTACTCGGTTTCCTCAGTTGTGCACATCTTCGGAATATCTAGGACGATTCGAAGGCCTAACCGTAGGGGTTTAACCTGCGTTCGACCATGAGCTGCCCACCACCAACTTGAAGATGGATAATGCATGACGGATGAAGGGCTTTAGATCATACCACTGGGTGGTAGGTGTTCTGAGGGTAGCATGAGGCCTATCAATGGGTAATTCCATTGCTACCATCCCTCCTTACTGCATGAGAGCCTTGCAAACACCAGCTATGTTGAAGTAGCACACTGCTTCTAAAGCAGAACGCATGTGGTCATGTGGAAGATGCTTAGCAGATCACTTCGGTTCGTGAATGCAGCAAGAATATGTCTAAATAAGGTGTTGCGCACCGTTGGCACAGAGATATGGCTTCACATTCACGCACTGAATTATCCCAACACAGATTGCGGAACTTGCGAATACAGGCCGCGACTATTCGTAACAACTTAAGGTGGTTTATTGCGTCCTATGTAACTGACAACGTTGATCGATTAATCCGACTGTGTGATTCATTGAGAACTTACAAATGACATATATGTAGGCTTTGCTATTTGAAACAACATGCTCCGCATTCCAAATCCCAGGCTTCAAGTGTCCCAGACGAGCTAAGCCTATGTTGTACTTGATAATGCAAACAGAAATGGAATTGCCGGCCTAAACTATGATGAATTATAATTATTGATCCAGCCCTTTAATGAAATGATGTGTAAGACTGGCTAATCGAACTCGATCTATTCACCAAATGTCAGAGTGAGA
>SJOL01010838.1:0-49524 GCA_004794785.1 Opisthorchis felineus
ACTCTTAGGAGAAACATACAGGTGAGTGATGTTGTATTGATAACCGGAGAGTAACACAAGTGTGGTACCTGGCCGAAGGAGGTTGCAACCGCCGATATTTCCGGATCGGCAGGCGCTTCTAAACAGTAGGGTTTAAGAATTGCGATTGTCCAGTAAGATTTGCATGCTAGAAAGGGCAAGTAACCCTTAGGTCCCGGTCACAGTAGAGGGCATGACTCTGATGGTGACCGCGGCTAGATTCAGTTGTACCATTTTCGCCTCCAGCTGCTGCTAGTGTCCGATGTTGAGTGGACGCAGCTTCAGCAATCCAATACTGGTTTTGGTGAGGCGGTGTACCCCCTTTCTCTCAACCGAACCCTTCCCTTTCTTGAACCCGCTATTTTCTGAGTTTGCCCTATGAATACTATATCCCCCGCAATCTCTCATGAACTTTTCACCCTTGACATATGCAGCCAATTTTAACCAACATTTTACGACCGACTTTTGAATGCTTACGCTACCACCCGAGGTGTGCGGCCACTCAATACAAGTGAACCCAAATTATTTTAGGCAAGACTATGGTGTTTTCGAAGCTGCGACATTTATGGACAGCTAGTCTAAGCCGCCTGCACGTTTCGGTGAAGTGTCGCCCATCGCATATTGTTTAAGTGAGCAAAATTTCAAGGTCATCGACCGGTATCGATTTGCATTTCATAACCGGCTTATGAGATAAAACGCGAAGTCAGACTTTAGCATACTGTTGCCTTCCGTGATGTTCTTTACAAGTGAGATAACATCTGCAGAATACCCACTTTTAAATCTGCTCATAAAAATGGTGGCCTAACTGTTGTTTGCGTAAAAACCCTCAAACGTAGCAAATTAGATGAATTTGGGAAGCCCGCCCCCCCGTCTAGTATTTTGATGAAAGAGAATTTGATGCCCTGTGGAGTATGCACCTCCGTGGATAATCTTTATTCTCTGATATGCACAAATATTCAGTAGATAATGCAGGGTTATGAAATAACTGTATGTTAAAAACACAACAATATCCCTCCCATTGAAAATAGTTACAGCTCTCAGTTAAAATACGTCATCAAGCCCAACTAGATTGAGGGGAAATGAGGCCATCCAATGCCGGTCACCATGAGTTTGCGCATGCTTTTTGTCTACATTGGCCACTTATCGTAATTGTCAGGCCCGTGTCTATGTGCGACACTGATTATGAAACCTTAGCTATCCACGGTAGCCTAATCCAATGGGCAACGACGGCCCCATACTCAACTGTACGCGTTGTCGTTCACCCCGGCTACTTATCATAATTGCTTTGCCCGTATCTGTGTGCGACACTGCTTATGAGGCTTGAATTATTCACGGTTACCTAGTCCAATGGCCATAGACCGCCCTTCACATTCATAACTGTGCGTTGCCGCTCATCTACGCTACTCATGGTAAACGCTAGGCCGGTATCTATGCAGGCTGATAGATACGAGGCCTCAACTGCTCTTGCTAGCCCAATTTAACGGCCTTTAGTACCCATAACTGTACGTGATTTCGCGATTCTTGGCTACTTACAGTAACTGCCGGGCCCGTACCTATGCATGCTGCCAGTTATTAAGCCTAAACAACGCATGATAGGCTAATCTAACGGCCAACGATGGTCCGTCATACTCACACATGTTCCCGTGGTCGCTCACCTTGGCTACTTATAGCAACTGCCGGGCCCCAACTATTCACAGTAGCCTAATCGAACTACCAAGAACTGTCCTTCATATCCATGTTTAGTCAATCCAGTTCTCGTTTTAAGGAAGCCCCTTTCACTTGGCAGGGTGCCTGAAAGGAAAAATGTATGTTCAATTACAACTCGTGCACATCTTCCGCAATATCGTTGAAAAACATAAGGAAACACAACACCAATCGTTTAATAAAGCCCGTTGTCCCTAATTCCCGATCGGTACTCACGCTGAAACTGGAGTCTAACTGTTATAAAAGTAAGCTTACTACTTGCTCAATTAGTTCCACTGGCGATAACGAGGGAGCCGTGTGTACACCAATGACTCGAAAGCGGTATTCGGTGATCATGCTCATTACCGGACGCAACGAAGTTAAAGATAAAGACCGATGTATACTAGTCAGTCGTATTATCAAGTGGTATGGACTTGAGCCCTAGGATCCAAGGGCCACGTGCGTCCCCGAACGTGCACCCCTGGATGCAGTCGTAGCGAACACCTAGTGAGTGGGTGGGTACTTTGTTTCAAATCTGCTCATTTAGAGCACTAAATCCCTACTTCGCTCCACCTCCGATTTCCTATACCGATGCCATGTAGCTTAATAGATTTGATAGCTCCGTGGTCCTCATCATGAGTTGTAACCATCCCACACTTAACCGCAGTGTTCACGGATTCACGGATTGATACACATGATCGAGGCATTTGCCCAGGATTCCCGGATCGGTTGTGTTCTTGTCGTTCAGCGGCCGTTGTACACCGGAACGGCACAAGCGAAATAAGTGTAGCACTGCTCTTTAAGTTCTCAGCGCGAGGCTGCATACTTGCCAGCACAAGGACTCGCGTAAAAAAGTGTCTAATAATGCTTTGAACAGGGTTCTAGAGGGAGCGTGGACAACCGTCGGAGGAAGGTTATTCCACGCAGCTACTGCACAAAATGAGAAAATATTTTGCCCAATGAAAGTGTTCGCTCTGAGCTTGAAATTCTTCTTACCATGTCCCCGCCGTGTATTTGCTGGCTATACGGTGGAAAGCCTGTAACCAACCCTTGTTCAAACGGGGCATAAGTAAGAATTAGGTTGCCTCGGCGGCAATACTTGAAGGGAAGGAGGTCAAGCACAACGAGACGCATTTCGTAGTCCACGGATTTAAGGCCGGCAACCATTTTCCTAGCAGATCGCTGGGCACACTCAGTGAGGGTTACATCCTTCGTGCGCCCTGAGTAGACAACTTGGTTGGCGTATTCAAGAAGCGGTCTGACGTAGGCCCCATAGAGTATTTGGAAGTCCATGCGAGTAATACGGGAGAAGGTGCGCCTAATCATCCGTAGAACGGCGAATGCCTTTTGGGCCGATTTCTCATGGTGCAGTGAGAAGGACATGTTTGAAGAGAGCCAGATACCCAAATCCTTTTTGGTATCTATCTTCGTGATGTCTTCTGGTCCATTCTCACCATGCACGACATAGGCGTTCGCTGAGTCTCCTCCGAACGACATATGGACGCACTTTTCGTCATTCAGAGGAAGGTGCCAGTCCAACGACCACTGTTTTGCAGCGTCTACATTCATTTGAAGAGCACTGGCATTGGTACTCTGGATTTCAAGTCGTCCGCAAAAATTAGACATGGACATGAAAGAACGTCTGGAAGGTCGTTGACGTATATCAGAAACGGCAGTGGTCCCAGAACTTAGCCTTGAGGAACTTCAATGGAGACAGCGCTGGAGAAGAGTAGGTCGAGCCTACTTTCACTCGGAATGTTCTGTCTGATAGGAACGCCTTGATCCAGAGTAGGATTTTCCCTTGAATCCTGTAAAACTCGAGTTTGTGGAGCAGCGAGACGTGTGGGACTGGATCGAATGCTTTTATTAAGTCGAAAAATATGGCATCTGACATGGGTCCCTCGTCCTTGGCTTGGGTTAAGCTGTCCATAAATACAAGCGTGTTCGTCACGCAGGAACCGTTTTGAAGCAATCCATGTTGAACCGGAGATATCAAGTTGTTGAAGGTAAGGTGGTCTAGGATGGCTGGCTTCAGAATGCGTTCCATTGCCTTGCATGGCACGCTAGTGAGGCTTATAGGGCTGTAGCTGCCAGGCGATTGGTTTGATAGATTGGTAGATTGGTGTGACAATCGCTTCCTTCCGAGCAGAGGGAAGGTAATCTTCGTCAAGCGACTGAAAAAGTGAAATCATTGACCAGTGTGAACGACGTTTTCTTCAGAATTCTTGCATGGACTTGTATGGGTCCCAACGCGCAGAACGGGTTGATCTTGTGCAAAAGCTGACGAATGTCCTCCACCGTGAAGACCAAATCGGTTAGAGGCCGTTGACAAGCTTGGATGTGACGAGGACGCTGGGGCCGAATATAGGCCTGCATAGTGTTCTCTGTAGACCTCAGATACCACTACTGGGTCACTCGTGGGTTCCCGTTCCAGTCCTTCAAGGAAAACGTGGATGGCTTGTTTCTGCGGCGATGTCCCATGTATTTAAACAGCGCATTTCTCTTTTTCCGAGTGAGGTCAAAAATGGTGGCTTGCTCTCGTATGTTCTATTGGCGGATTTCTTGTTTACGGCGGTTCCGCGTTTGATGAAATGCTAGCTCATCTTCTGTTTCTCCTGTAGTCAATTTTTGAGAAATAGTTGAGACCTCTTTTCCAGAAGACGTCGAATCCTTTTTGCCAGCTTGCGGCCCATCCGACTGCATGCTGATTTTCTTGGGACGAGCATCGCATCAGCCTTGTGAACTTTCTAGACAGTGGTCCTGTATAAGCCTTCCACTGAAGCTGGTCCCAGTTTAGCGTGTTTGAGAAAGATGCGCATTCCTGAGAAGTCTGCACGGCGGAATTTTCGAATCCACGTTTGAGGTTCGGGATTTCTGGCCCAGTAGCAGATTAAATCAGAGGTCAGCACACAGTGCTCACTATGACCCAGTGGAGCGTTAATTCTCACCTGATCGACGAAGCGTCTTACGTTGGTGATGAAAATAATCCAGGAGGGATGGTAGTTTGCCCGCGCGGTATCTGGTGTGTGCAACGACATGCTGAGTCCAAGCGCTTTGTTGAACGACTGTGGTCAGCGCCGCTGAAAAAGATCCACTTGATCCGACACGCTGGAGCTCCATCCAGGAGGCCTTTGGAGCGTTGAAGTCACCTACCAGCAAGAGATGAGTGGAGTGGTCGCTAGAGGAGAGTTGCTCAAGGGTTCATATGAGGAATCGGTCATCTTTCGGAGGACTCGAGGGGCAACGGTAGACCACGCCGAGAAGGAGAGAATCGGACCCGCGCAGCGGGATTTGAATCCACAGGGCATCACAAAAAGGTGCAGGCTTGGTATCAGAGTGGACAATCTGGATAGGCAGGGCCGCATGTAGGTACAAAGCAACCCCACCAACCCTCCCTCGTCTCGAGTCAGCTCGAAAAACAGAGTGGCCGTCTATCGAAATTTCCGCGTCAGAGACATCTGGTGTGAGTGCGATTATGGACGGCTGTTCAAGGCAAACTGATTGTTTAATATCTCAAAGTTTGTTTAAAAGGTTGAGGCATTTCAACACTGTCTCTGCGGCCTCCGAAGGTGCGGAGCCGAGGGGTGTGTAGCCAGAGAGGTTAGAAGACTTACTAGCTGTACGTCGGGTTTGAGTCCAAGGCTTCGAAAGGGCCTCTGCGGCATACTGGTCTGCTTCAGGCCTTGGTGTTGCGGAGACCGACAGGGGTAAGTTGGCGGCTCTGACGACCCTCCTCAGAGGCCGGGCGAATGCGGCCCCGGATGCGGCCAGAAGAGGCCCTCAGAAGATGGACTGGGCCGCCGCGAAGGAAGCTCTTGCAGCGGAGTTCGACACGCCGGCCGACCGCCAGGAGGCTGAGGCGGTTCAAGATAGCCAGCATGGGGCCTGAATGGGACCCGACGGTGTTCCCTGCCAGCCTGCAGCGGTTGTTAAATCGTGCCTTGCCGGAACTAGACGGAGTATCGCACCAGCAGTCGCTGTCCGAACAGTTCGTCGAGGGAGTGCAGCCCGCGCTTCGTGCCCAGTTGCAATTGGCAAGAGCAACTGGCCAGTTGAGTGTGGAGCACCTGGTGCACCTGGCACGGGAATTGACCGAGGCGTCACTGGTCATGTTGCAGTGCAGGAGAACAGGGATGAGTCAACAGTGGTGTATCTGAAGAACAAAGTGGACCAACTTGCTGGACAGCTTGCAGCCGTGAAGACGGAATCGCTGAGGCACACTCGAATGAGCCAATGCTACAGGTGTGGCATGCATGGCCACTGAAAGAATCAATGCCCTCATACTCGACCACCTGTACATAATAAAATTTTGGACTACTCCTCTTTTCCCGGGTGGGTTGCGATAAGTGCAGCCACACAGGCTGCCATACAGGCCGTTGTTGAGATAGACGGGAAGAAGTAGCTGTGTTTGATTGATACAGGAGTAGGGGTATCGCTGAGGCGGAGAGAGAACGAAGCTGCATGCAAACCGTGCGCGCAAGCCGTAAGGGCAGTGGGTGGATACCAACTGAAAATTGACGGATTGTCAATGCACTCAATGCGCCTAGGCGACAGGCCCGTGCAGCACGAGTTCCTCATCAGTCCATATATTGAGCGGCCAATCTTGGGAACAGATGTTCTCAAGGGCACAGAATCCGCGGTTGATCTCAAGCGGGAAAAACTGGTGACCTAGTATGGCGCAGCCAAGCTTGAAGGTTGCCCAAGCACTGCCGTGAACGAGCTGCATGTCCGAAAGCTTCTGTCTTGTAACGTGCCGACAGTACAATCTGTGGTCGAGGAATACTCCGAATTGTTCACAGGCAAAGAAGATCCGTTTGGCCTCTGCTCTGGAATGAACGCGGAATTTCGCTCTCGTCTGAATGCTTTCGACCTTACGGACCCCGTCTGCTGCCGCTCCATCTACGGGAAAAGGTCCACAAGCAAGTGCAGGAGATGTTGAAAAGTAGCATAATTGAGGAGGCCACCAGTGTATACAATTCCCCGGTTGTGTTCGTAAAGAAGGCAAACGAAATGCATCGGTTTTGCGTGGATTTCCGGCGTTTAAATTAACTGACCGTAAATCGGTCCCGGAGATGTTCGATTCCCTCCAGCATTCCCGATATTTCGCGGGGTTTGACTTTCGTCCGGATCCTGGCAACTATCTATCAAGGCGGAGGTCCAGGGGAAAAGGGCGTTCACCGTTGGGGACACCAAATATCAATTTAGACGGATGCCGTTTGGTTTGTCGGGAGCACCATTCACATTCCGGCGCTTGATGCTTCGTTTAACGAAGGGTCTACAGAATGTTGCCGTGTACGGGGATGATATCGTTGTGTACAGCAATTCGGAACCAGAGCACGCAGTTCATTTGAAGGCCGTATTGAAGCGTATCCGGGAGGCGGGCCTGCGGATAAATGAAGCCAAGACACAGCTCGCTCGGAGTTCAGTGACACTGCTGGGGCATAAAGTGGGTCACGGAGAGGTTAGCCCACTGCCAGAAAAACTGGCAAAGATCGAGGACTGTGCTGTTCCCAATTCCAAGCGATCCCTACGGCAGTTTCTTGGGCGAGCAGCATACTACAGCCGGTTTGTCCAGGATTTCAACACGATTGCTGCTCCACTGTACGACTTGCTTGGGCAAAATCGGAAGTTCGAATGGACCAGGGAAGCACACGAGGCTTTCGAACGTGTCAAAGCGCGCATGCTGGATCAGCAACTGACCCTCAAACTGCCCAGGGTCGGAGAGATGTTTACTGTTGCAACGGACGCTAGCGACCGCGGTATCGGCGCTGTCCTGAAGCAGAGGCATGGAGTTATCGAATATGCCAGTCGCGTCCTGACTAACGCTGAGCAGAAGTACTCGACTATTGAGAAAGAATGTTTAGCGATCGTCTGGGCCCTGGATAAGTGGAGGCCATACCTGCTTGGACAAAGATTTCATGTCGAGACTGATCACAAACCCCTGGAGTGGATCAGGACCACCAGAGATCCTCGCGGAAAGCTCGCGCGCTGGGCACTCCGGTTGCAAGAGTACGACTTTACGATCCGGCACGTGCCAGGGAAGGAGAATCACCTGGCTGATTGGCTGTCAAGACCAGAGGCTGAAGATGAGGCCCCCAGGATCATGATCGGTGCCAATAGCCTCGTCGTCGAACTGGATCCCGGGAGGTTGGTGCAACTCCAACGGCAGGATCCTGTGTTACGGAAGGTTGCAGCCTCCTTGTTGGATGGACGGAATATTGAGAACGGAGACGGAGACAAGGAATTGCAAATGTTCCAGAGTCACTTTGATAGATTGAGTCTGAGTGAGGCTGGCATAATTTCTTGGAACGACACTGATTCTGATGTTGTGCTGCCCGTAATACCTCGCGTCTTGAGAAGGAAGCTGATCGTCGAATGCCACGAAATGGCACACACAGGGTGCACCAAGACATACGACTTACTTCGGCAGAGGGCCTACTGGCCCGGGATGAGAAGTGAGGTGATGGATTATGTGGTGTCCTGTAAGCGGTGCCAACTGATGAAAGGGGATACGACAGGGGTAACCAATCCCATGGAACCCATTCCTGTATCAGAAATCGGCGAGTTATGGTCTGTGGACGTCATGGGCCCCTTTCCGGTGACGACCAGTGGAAATCAGTATATCGTGGTGATGACAGAACACCTGTCGCGGTGGGTCGAGGCGGCAGCCGTGCCAAACCAACGGGCGACGACAATCAGCGGAGTGGTAATGCGTCACATCGTGGCCAACCACGGGGTGCCAAAAATGATTCTAACGGATCAAGGGCCTTGCTTCGAGAGCGAAGAGTTTAGGAGTTGCTTGCAGAAGCTGGGCATCAGACGGCTGAGGACGGCACCATATCACCCGCAAACAAATGGTCTTACAGAACGCAATAACCGAACGATCAAGGAGTGGCTAGCGGCCAAAGGAGGTGATTGGGAAGTGAACCTGCCGATGGTGTTGCTCGCTCATCGGGCTTCCATACAGCCAACCACAGGCAAGCCCCCGTTCATGCTGATGTACGTTCGACCTCCGCGCCTTCCAGTTGATCAGGAAATTGGGTTATGGCCGGCAACACACTTGTCTCCAGAGGAGCTAGGAGAGGAAAGGAAGAAAGCTCGATAGAACTTGTCCGCCGCTCAGGAAAGGACCAGACAGAAAAAGGCAAGTAGATAGGCACGACCATTCTCCATAGGCGCGAAGGTTAAGTAGAAGGATCATCAGAATCCTGGAAGGAGTGGACTGGGGTCGCGGAAGCTGGGCAGTCGATGGCAAGGTCCGTTTGTTGCTACCGACCGTCGGGGGGGCGTCTATACAATTCAAGACGGTCGGGGATCGAAAAGAGTAAATGGAACTCAACTTCGGAAGTGGCATGATACACTTGAAGAGCTGCCGAACAGACCAGCTGCGGGAGCCGACCTAACGGAGGTAAATGGAGATCAGTGGCATGCAAACGACCTTTAAAGGGTGAAGGTGTGTAACGGTGGGTACTACTGATGAAGCATGCGAGTAGTATGTGGTCCCGTAACTTCGCCTTGATCTAATGAAAGGTGGGACCTATTACGGAATTTGTGGAACTGCTTTGCAGTTTTTGCTTGCAACTGTGCGATAGTCAATGAATATCCAAGAGAGTTCAAGAAGACGCGTTCAAGAAGAAGACGGATCTTCAGTTTTTAAAAAAAACGTGCAAATGAGAGTTTAACTTTCCTGTCCAATAGTCTGTAACTGTTTAGTTGGCGTTTTTCTAATAAACAACTCCGCAGCGAAGGGCTTTCCTCCTTACACTTGTAGCCCTTTCAATGCGACTTTTGGTCAACCAGATTTGCTGTTTTTTAAGAATTTGGAGAAAACTTGCTTCTGGTTGGTCTGTCGGGCGTTTTTGCGCGGTTTGTTCGGAAAGGTATCTATGTGGGGCCCTCAGCGCTGGGTAGCAGCACCGAGAAGTAGTTTTTTGGTGGCGCTCTTGTGAGGCTCGTTTGCGCAGAGGACTGCACCTTGTAGCTCCTTGTAGTTTTCTGATTTGTCGAATCTCATGTGGTTTGTTTGGCTGCAGTCGCCTTTCTTTCGTGCTTGTGTGGACTCCCGAGTCCCTCGCGATCAGCGTGTCCAACTGTGTGTACGCTGGATTTTCCGGTGCGTTGTGGTCAGGCTCGTGGCTTTGGCTTTCGGGGCCCTGGGAGAAGACTGAGTCCACAATCAAAGAGGTCACTTTTGACGGAGTAGAGCTGAGGTTTGGCCGCTTCACATTCTCAGTAGTTTAACGGTTCTAGCAGTATTTCCCGACGTCGAGGTCGACGCACGTGGTTGATCTGTCGGTAGGCTTCGTCGCTTGTCTCCGCACGTCTGAGACAGTCCAGCTCAGAAGTTGTGACTTGAGTGTGGGAATCACTGCTGATCCTTTATTGTCTGGTACGGAAAGAAGCGCTGATAGCTCTACGCACTTTGGGCTCTGCGTCCTCCTGAGGCTTGCCTCCTCCAGAGCATCGCTGCCTTGGGTAGTCGAGGGGTCTGCGGTGGTTGATTAGAAACTGCAGTCTGGAGTCGCGGCCGGTTGCGTCGGCGTGCTTTTCGGAGCACAAGGGGCTATAACTACAACCGATTTCGCCATAAGTTTGGGGTCGGCTGAACTGGCGTCAAGCGGAAACCTGTTTCGCCTTTCTCCCCAACAACCTCTGTGGCCCATCTTCTGCGTCTCTAGAGAGCGATCATCAGATATACGCCTGATCGTTGGGTAGGCTTTTTGAATGCTGACAACCCTCTCCAAGATGTTCTGTACGGCAGATGGGAGGAAAGGGTGACTGAAAGCTTAAGTGTTCGCTTGCTTCCCTTCTGACGTAGCCAAACTGCGTGAAGCAATTCGTGGTCGGGCTTCGTAATAACACTACCAAGGAGCGACTGTACCCGCTTCTCTTGAGTGATTTTTCTAGAGGACGACCCCCAGATGATCAGCCTACTCCTTTTTACGCGCCTGTCAACTAGAGACGCCGCGGCGGTCTTTATTGCCGCATCAGAGAGCTGGATGACTTTCTTCGCAGCCCGCGGACCCGGGCTGGATAGCGCAAGGTACTAGTTCAACGAAGAAAGTTCTCAATCAACTTTCGTCCATGTCGCTGTGTTCTCTACGTTTGCATCCTCTGGAACTTTGAAAAGAAGCTTCAGTTTCACTTCGAGTGTCCCAGTTGAAGCGAAACAATCACACTGGCCATTTCAATTTTCAGTGGATGTTTGGTTCCGCTTTTGATAGCTATCTTCTTAGTTGTGGAATGCATTGCACCCTTATGGTAGAGGCAGGTGGCGTAGACAAACGTTTCAAGAGAATTAGCCAGCTGGCTTGCCTAGTCCTCCTGCAAGCTCGTGCAGTTAAAGTGTCACCAGGCCCCGCAGGAGTAGCATTGCATATCACGCCTTACATTCGACGGACACCCATTTCGTCCACCTCTGTTGTGGTCCACCGGTGGCTGCGGAGAGCAGCTTGTATTGATTTGGGTCATCACTGAGAACAGGTGCAAAATAGGAACTGAGTGCGGAATAACAGAGGTTATCACGTAAAGGTTATGTTAGAGTAAAAAATTTCAACAAATGACACGTGTGAACTCCGTAAATAGATTGAACAGTGAGAGAATTCTTTCACAAATTCGTGCGAGGGAAAAACGAAATCAACTGGGGACTGGGTTCTGGGGAAAAGATTATCTTGCTTGCGTGCGTTTGTAAACTGACACTTTTGTTAGCTTCAGCATCCCGTTACGTAAAAAAAGCCTCCACATCTCAGACACATATCATGTTGGAAGCTGCTTGCTCCTTCAGGCTTTTCTGAGGCTCTATTTCATGTCTGTCATATGGGTTTTGGCCTCATCCAACTCATCTATCATGTCGAAGTGATATTACCCATCCTCACCTCAACAATTGTCTGCAGTATCTGAATAGATCAGCTAGTAAGACAGCCACCCTTGACACGATCTAACTGTCTTTGATAACGCTTGCAGGGTTTAGCATGGCTCATTGCCCTGGAATGAATATCCTTCAACCCACATCTAAGTAACATATATCGGTACAGTATCATCACCTCTGCCTGTGTATTCTAAGTGGTCAATGGACCCTGACCTCCCATAATCAACTCCTCAGCGTGTTTTGCCTGCTCATCCATATTTCTTTTTCCTGATCGGCCTTTCTGGTCACTACCCAGCCCTAAACATCCACGAACTCTTTCCGTTCCATGTCCGCCCCGCCTCCTTCCTACGATGCAAAAGGCCGCACAATTGGCAACCTTTAATTCAATTGCATGCCTCCTCCAAAGACATTCTCTGCCCTATGTTGCGTCTCACAGTCCACCCATTGCAATGAAAGAAGGAAAAATCTAAAAGTGAGACAACTTTTGTCCAACGCCTGTGCCGCTGGCTTAAACTTGCTTTGGTCGAGGCACATATCCTAGATGACCTTTCTGTGAATCAAAAACGTCATTTATGGCAAAGTAAAAATTCCTAACAGAAACTCGCTGAGTACACGAGTTTTGGAAGGTTTGCAATCTTTTCTTTAGGTTGTAACCGCGCCATTCTGAGGTTAACTCGTCGCCCAAACACGCAACAAAACCATGCGTTTTACGTTTTTTTCAATTTATCGTTTCTGCATGCTGCGAACTACATTAGTTGCACGCAATTTAGCTGATACGCATCCCTCATAATCACACGCGTCCTTGCCCGCTCGCAATGAGCGCATGCCCACTATCTCCGCCTGAATATGGATTACAGTTTTTGCAATTGAGCAGTGTCGCCTCACTGCAGCAGTTGGGAATTGTTACCACTGCTAGCTGTTATTTCAGGCCGCAGCCTAATTAATACCACAGTGCATTCTAGCAGGCCTTTTTGACCCTTTTTCCTATTTTGAGACCTCAGTTTAGACACGGCTGTCTTATGAACTCATTTAGCAGCAGAACTAAACGACGACTCGCCCTCGATGAACCCAAGAATATCCAAGAATCTCCTAATTTGTCAAGATCCCTTCACCAAACCCAACTACCATGGCAACCCAAACTGGCTCGCAAAATATGTTCAGGTACGGGGCTGTCCACGAACCAAAGTACGACGTCGCGATGACGGTACCACGACTGCCATACCCAGTCTGATAGCTTGCCCATATTTCACCGTGCCCCTACTATTTCCCTGCCGAGCGTGTTACATGCGCCCACAGGACCGTCCCAATCCGCCAAATTTGCACCAGAACTCCAAAGCACCGGTCGCCCTATTGCACTGTGTTTTCTTTCTGCCCATGAACGCACTAATTCGTCCTACGCACTACCAAGGTGTCAGTGTTCCGATAAAGATAAAACCTCGCCGTGCACATGATACAGCGTGTGCTTACTATCATAAGAACCAACAAAATTACTGGCTGTGAATAATTCCTTCGCTTTGTCTGGCTAGACGTCTGGTGCACCGATAGAAAATGTTTCCTATACAGGTCGCAATGGGCTGCTTAGTTTTGAGTTTGCGCGGAAAAAGAGGGCGCAATTATTGTTCGTGTGGTCTTGAGAATGTTTCCAAATCCAATATAGAAGAAAACCCGTGAAATAACCAAATTCTCCAGAAAATTTCCCGCCGTCTTCATGGGGAAATAATGATAGGTCACCGGCAGTTGTTAAAAATATGAGCACGCTGAAACAGATTCAAGCAAAACTGCGACCGCCTGGGGGGATTCTAGAGTTTCGAATAAAAGCAACTGAATACAACTTTATGGTAACGTTTCCTTCGTTCAAACTACAGATTCAGAGAAATTTGCGGTGTGCGTCCAAAGATCGGCCATTATCCTTACTTGCAAGAAAATGAGTCCCCTGATATTGACGAAAGATGCGGGTACTTATGCAGCTGTAATATTTTGTGGAACATGCCTCAGCCTACATTACACTCGTTGATGCAAAATATGCTGGAGGATTACCTCTGCACTTAAACATCCTCCAATATCCTCTGCTCGAGAAGACGGATGCAGAAGCCTGTTTCCTTGAACCGCTAGAATCGTTATTCTGAGTTATCATCATGATAGCAACAATCCTTCACCTCTGATAACTCCTACGATGTTCCAGACACGTAAGGTTAGTGGCATGGAAATTGTGCTCACATTGCTTCTAGGTGGATAAAAGATGTAAACATTGCCATCAATCATTGATCATTAATGCCCGTGGGTCGAACTTTCTGGCTAAATCCCTGACACTGCCTTGGGAGCAGTCGGGTCCTTTTTACTGGCAGCGGAGCTCTCCATAATAAATAGTGAGTTGCTATTTATAACGCCAACATCGAAACCCGCACAAAGTCATTAAGAAGCCCGCAACTCTTAGTTGAAGTTGCTCAACGAGACTGCCGCCGCTTGCATAATACACCATGGAGAACCTAGCTGGTATACATGACCAACATGCTGCTAGGGGTTAACGACGCTTAATCAGCTGTCAAAGTACAACCCACGTCGATCACAGTGTGCAGCTGAACGAACCTAGCTCACATACACAACAGGCGCCCAATCATCTCGACTGAAAAATGTTAGTGGTCCAACTTGGACGGGATGAAAAGTTTAATTTTATTGGGCGTTTCAAGGATTATTTATGTCCTGGCAGTAAGGGTAAGGCTTCTTTGTGCGCTTTGTTCAGTGAGATATTGACGTCCCAAAATGAAAAGGTAAAAGTAATTTTATCGACATATCGCTATCAGGCAGGTGGCTGATAACATCATGCCAGTAGTTCACAGAGCGAGCACTTCAGCGTGCACTTCAGTCTTGAATTGATTTGTGGCTGATGTATACCGATCATTAGGCCTCAAGAAATGCGACATTTACCTTATATGCATGATGCCCTAGTAAGAGATGAACCGAATACAAGCTGATCAGCAGGGGAGCTGGGACTGAATGAATTTATCTTCGAGCTGGATTAAATTTTTTGGCTACTTCGCCAAAACAAGGGTACAGCTGGGCTGCCACCTCAAGATTGCTGCGATAGACCAGTAGGTTCCTTTCGAAGGACTGGCGATCGTTCTTTGTCTGCACGCTTCAGATAAGGTCATCATCGTCAGTTTCCTTAAACTGGCTCTCTAAGGCACTGGTACCAGTATTATGCCATAAGATCAACGCCTTCAATTTGCTTCTTTTTGGAGCCGAAAATGTGAACAAACACAGACTTCCAGGAGAAACTGTTAGGGTTCTGTGCTTCGGTACAAGTTAATATCACAACAATGCTGCTTCGTGGATTGTTATGCAACCCAACCTAAGCGTTTTTTTGGTGCCGGAGGCCGAGCAGTAACAACAATGAGTCATATGCACATTAACTTTGGGAACAAGCCTGAAGATCCTCACCACGCAGCCAGCATAATTCATTGTCACAACAGTCGATGCGGTCGGTGATCCCTTGAACAACAGTGGTCATCGCGACTGGCCGGCAGTTCACGTGGCGCACAAAAGCCAGGCTCTATGTTCTGAGACGGCCATGTGAGTTGAGGCCCACTAGCCTCGACCATCGACTGCAGGTCACCCGTCACAGTTGCTGAGCATCGGTGCAGCAGGACATGCCTCTGAACAATCCACTGCCTAATGATGTTTGTGGCTTTTCTGTGTTCGAGTAGCTAAAGTTTATGCAACACACGCTTAGGTTGTTTACTCTGACCACCGTAAGGTGATGACGGTGGCTTACGAAAAAGTGCATGGGATATCCATTGCTCCGGTGGGTTGCAACCAGGCAATCACTGTTGGTAGATAGAGAAGCACCTTAGGAAACATCTATGATGACTGCTTCTTGCTACTCCGAACGGACTGATCCCTGATTACCGAAAGCAAACTCCCACAAAGAAGCCACAACACCAGGCGGAAGGGAAACGTGAATTTACCACCACGGGTGTCAACTTTCTGGAAGCACCTAGTGGGTTGCAACAGGAAGTATAACGTTGTTAACGCGCGTGCTCCCTGACAGTTTTGCGACCATAGAAATAGCACAATAAAATATCGCAGCAAAACTTGACCCATGCCACTCGCATTCGTTCCGCCAATTTGTGATCCCCTTGAACAAGCTGAACGGCTTACGTATTGAAGCAAAATGCTCAATTTCCACAAAGGCACACGAGACCGGGCACCCGGTACCCGTGCCAGCTGTGATCAAGAAGGCGGGAATCTTGTATCTACGGGCCGCACAATATTTGAACTAAAGACTCACCCAAGTAAGCTAGCCACTCGCGTTTCATCAACATTTACGACATTCTTGATGCATCGGAACGGCGATATCGGCTGCCATCTAGCGATGCATATGTAGTTGTAGTGCCGTTCACCCGACAGCAGATCAAGCACTCATGGGGACTCACGAGGCTTCGCCAGGGCCGAAGGCGTACCATCTGCCACAATAAAGCCCAACTATCCGTCACTTACTCAAAAGAGCAGGCCGACGCTTCGGGCGGCACCTGAAGATGTCCTGAGTAATGAGGACCTCGCAGAATTCATCGGCTACAAACTGCCACACTACATACGACGGCGATTAACAATAAAGCAGGGCCATGCAGGTGTCCAACTACTCTTTGGTTAGCCGTCAGCTTATAGCGGTTCGTCCGTACAAAAAAATTGCCCCCATATAATGGTCAAGGTTATACGAGGCGTCAGGCAGATGGTTTCCGTGCCTCTAAAGACAAAACCGTACAGGGCAACTGGTACGTCGTGGACTGTTTGTCATTGGCAGGTGCACTTAACTCACTAGCTTCTTCTGAGTACTGTTCCCTGGTTTCGGCGGCTACCTGCTGCTTTCGTAGAACAACGACTTGAAAAGCACGACAGCGTTGGTGCGAACGCACAGATGATAGAATTATCCCACATGTATTCACTTAGCGCCTTATCAAATGTTCTGGAGGATGCAATCAAGACAGCCGCCAATTTTTTCAACAAACGCTTAAAGACAAACTCACAACTTGCTGAGTCATAGTAGTGCAATAGAAAATTTGAGCCCCTACCAACAATTGAGGTTGGGGCTAAGTTTAAACAAATTCCAACGAAGAAACGCTCAGAACGATGGTTTGTTGTTTCAGCGTACATACATTGAAATGCAACATTTATCACAAAAGCCTTCCTTTGAGACGACGGATGTGGAGAAAATCGCATATCGCGAGAAAGTGTCAGCATCTTCGCACAATTTCAAATCAAGCGCTTTCGAATGTTGTTATTGATGAGAGTATCAGGAGTTTATCGTCGGTGAAAAAGCCCGCTCTGTAAGCTTGACTGAGACTGTCTTACGGTGGTTTAACATAAGTGCGCAAGATTTTCAAAGGTTGTTTTAAATAGTTTGCCCGGTAGTTGGTGAATTCACTTTCGGTTTCCCTCCGGTGCGATGGTGAAGCTGTTCGTCGGTAATTTAAACCCTGAGACGAAGGCTGCTGACCTGCGGAAGAAGTTTGAAGCTTACGGTAAGGTCACCGAGTGTGATGTGGTCAACAATTATGGCTTCGTGGTATGTGGTTTTCGTGAATTTCCAACGTTTTAGCATATGGAGAAGGACTCGGATGCAGAAGCTGCACTCGCTGGTTTGCAAGACAGCATTTTGGACGGGGTGAAGATAAATGTGGAGCGTAGTCACGGTAAGCGAGGTGGACCTGGTCCAATGAGGAGGCGTGAGGGCCGATATCGCGACAATCCGGGTGATCGCCCCCGTGGACCGCCACCCAGATATATGGGTGCTGGCCCGCCACCTCGGATGGGAAGATATGGGCCTGGCTGGGATGATGGTTATGGAGGCCCCTACGGACCACCACCACCTCGCGGTGGTCCCAGAGGTAGGATTTCGTGTGGCTGTTGACTTATTTTCAGGCGGACCGGGATACGACTACCCAACAAATGGTACAGGTGGTCGTTACCCGCCACCACCTGATCGTCCGGAACCCGTGAGGCCACCGCGGGCGCCTGGGCGAGAGCCTTTGCCCCCTCCACCGTCTGCAGCAGGTTATCGTGGACCCCCCATGCCGGATCCCGTCCCTCCACCCCGGGAATATCCACCAAAGGGTGCTCCTCCCCCTCGTCAAAGGTAACCTTGTTGGTCGTCTGCATCGCTTGTCTTAGGTATGATAATTACGAAAATTACGGTGAGTATGATCGCTATCGCGAACCGGTTGCGGCACCTGCACCCAGGCCCAACGATTACTATGACAACTACGGCAATTACAGTAGTGGTGGTGGGTATGAGTAAGTTGTTCGGTTTTTCGTGAACCTCGTAGTGATTATAGGGAAGGCGACAGACCCCCTCCTCCTGGTGGGTATGACGGAGGGTACGATTATGGTTACTATGATTATGGTGCAGATAACCGGTCGCCTGCCCCACCACGGTAGGTTTCCTATGTTTGTTATCTAACTGGACCTTTTAGGTACGCTTATGGCCGTCCGTAACCATCGGTGAGTCTGTCTTTCGTGTCGTTTGTGTAGCCCCGTATTGTCACGACGTTATCTTGTGATACAAGTATTCGCATGAAATAGGTTCGTGAGTCTCGAAATAAGATAATAACGGCTCTTGTTAGCCCTGTCGTATGAAATCCATCGCACCGCGACCACTGAGTTTTCGTGGCTGCAAGCGTATGTCACGTACCGAAACCCCCGTAGGAGGATAAGTTGGGGCGCCAGTAAGCATGAATTACAACCTCGCTTCTGCGCAGTCCGCTGACTCTAGCTAGCCTCTTACGATTGTTTTCCGTCGCGTAGTATGTCCTTCCACGTTTTTCGGATGGAGGGCCGATGCCCGTTCGCACGTCCTTTCGTGTGGAAAACTGGTAGTACGAATTGGTTTTAGTTCGTTGTCTTCAATGGACTGTGCAACTCGTCTGTCTAGTCGGATGAGATACTGATACTCTCGATTTTACGTGACTTTTCAGGACGCCGTGGTACCAACCGATTGCGAAATAACAAACGTTTGCATTTAATACCCGAACAATTGCGTACCGAACGTTTCCGTTAGCAGCCTCTGTCCACCGCGTCGTCACCTAGGTTTCATCGCCTTTCCGGTGTCGTCTCCGCACTCTGCAGTCGCGCCGTGTTCGCACGTTTGATGTCATTCGTAACAATGCTTTTACAATACACCTTGTGGTTTATCGGTTTGTTTTCCTGCGCCTTAATTGGCCGTCCAAGTCTATGTTGATTTGGAGGTTCGGAACCTGGTCTCAGTAGCCGGTACTGCCCCCATTGGTGTATAATCCCGGGATAAAAGTGTAACATGGTGATCGTCCAGTCGTCAGATTCTTTAGGTGCGTAACTGACGTGTAGCTTAAAGGAAGCATGATGATCAACAGCCCGCCAGGTTGCCGAATTTACCCAGAAGTGATGGGGACGTCAGGGTTGGTTTCAAATCATGAGCCTTCCAGTCGTCAACTTTGCGCCCTAGCCAGTCGTTATCCAAATAAGAGGCTTGTAACACGAGAGGCCATGTAAAGGCTCATCGCCTTCCGGCGGTTGCATGTAATGACGTCCACTATTTGGTTATATCCTTCAGCTCTTCCGTTCCGCATGAATCGGGTGATCGATGGTTTGCGGAAATGCGCTTAGCTGTGAACAAAGCCACCAGAGGTATAGTGATTACAATCTGTCTTCCAGCTGCTATCGAATGACCTGGTGTGTCCATAACCGACACCATGCGCTTATGGGCTTCCCCGTAGCGG
Organism: Opisthorchis felineus; assembly: GCA_004794785.1. Classification (NCBI taxonomy): domain Eukaryota; kingdom Metazoa; phylum Platyhelminthes; class Trematoda; order Opisthorchiida; family Opisthorchiidae; genus Opisthorchis; species Opisthorchis felineus. The sequence goes on from SJOL01010838.1 coordinate 19,321, forward strand.
AAGTGCCGTATTTGTGGCGTAGCGGAGTCAGTTCTTATGTTTGGAATGTCATCTGCGGCAGCCGGGCGCTCTTATGACTAATGTTGATCCATTTATTTTGATGTAATGGCCGATGAGGGCGTTACATCTCAAAGTCAGAGTGTTCTTTACGTCTACACCGAATTTCTCATCCCGGTAGTTTGCATCACGCCCATGCAAGGAAATTTGAGTACAGTTGAGTGGCAGACGTCAAAATCCAATTAACTGTATGAGCCCCATGAAATAGAGGATTACCCATCCTGTAACGCTAGCTCGTGTCCAGCTTTTCCATAGCTCATATATGGAACCTTTTCGGTGCACAGCTGACGTGCAACTCGAAAGGAGCCCGGGAACTGAGGTACTGGTAGGTGGTGAAAGCCTAGTCAGGCATCATCGAAAGACCCCTGTTGGCTTCGAGTCGTAATTCTCGTACCTTGTCGAATGCCTCGTTCTGATTACCTCATGTTAGGCAATCAATCCCCTTAGAACACCCACTGCTAAACACGATCCCCTGAGCTACAGATTTTTTTGCGTACCCGCATTCCTACTTCTGTTCGGGCAAACCATTGCCTGTGTTGGCTTGGCCAGGACAGCCTGCTAATACCATCTGTCTGATAGTGACGTGGACTGATGTATTCACTCCGGGGCTCTGGTTACCAAGCTGAATTTTGTAAAACTACTCGTCCTCCTGACTGGTTTCCTACTAGGGTGCCATTTTTGAGGTCTTATAGTATGTCTCTACTCCCCTCTAAGACCCGTCTGCAAACGAAGAACGGCCCAATCACCCAAAATGTATGTTTAATCCATTTTGCTCAATTATATCACACTTAGGTGCTCGTGAATCAATGGAGCAGCCCTAACAGGTCTTGCGATAGTCCCGGTGGCCGGCAAAATCACCCTCGTCAGCCCATGAACTCTTGAGGTAGCAGCATGCCGTCCTTGTCCGTCAATAGCAATGTTTATGTTTCGTAGTGTTTTACCCGGGGTGACTACTTCGATGTTCAACGTCGAAGGCTTTGCAGTTTTTTAGACGTATTCTCTACAAAGACCATGACTACATCGTCTGGTTGATTCACTGATTGGATTAACGAAAAAGCAACGTGGAGCGATGCCAATCTGGAACGTCAATTGATATGCGCTGATGTCGCATCACCACTTACATCCCGGACAGGATTTTGGACAACGTAGCTGTCTGTCGAAGAAAAATGCTGGTTACGTTTGATCTTCTCACGTGGTGGTGTACACATGTCGAGGGATGCAGCATGAAATGCTCGTAGGTATCGTTGCGCCCACGATGAAGCAACACTGCTGAGAGTATATATATTGAAACTTGTGCACTCGTCTGCCCTAGGGCTACCTAATGGCTTTTGTAGAACGTTATAAAATCAATGCATTAAACCCCATGTATGTAGAATTGCCCTGATACTTCGGGCAGCGTTCGTACAAGTAGCGAGGTGTCACTTATCCGCCATTCCGGTTAACGGCACGTCGCAGTTGTCCGTGAAGTTTTGACGTCAACCTTTGGCTTTAATCAAGTTTAATGTTGGTCAGTTTAGAAGTGCTTCAAATGACCATCAGGCGCGGATGCTGTCTTACAAGGGTGTTTGGCACAGGATATTGAGCACTTTTAGTGGGCAAAGTTTCGTTGTCCTCTACATGGAAAGCGTCAAATTTACAGCAGACAGCCGAAATCAATAAGCGAATTATGTAATGTTGACAAACCTTTTGCCATCGTGGTACTGTTTTTTAAACTGAAATGAAACGGAACACTGCTCCTGACGATATGCCATCGGGGAGATGATCATCAGCAGTTCTCTGAGGAAAATTTCGAGCGTTTCTTTTTTGGGTGGGTAGAATTGGACCCAGGCATGGTCCAATGTCAGTGAATTTGATGTCCTCAGGATGATGTGGTTCCACATGAGCGGATCCTAGATTACTCGCTTATGTTGGTTTCTTGCCGCGGAGGAGAATCACTTCCGACGAGCTAGGCTGTTTTGTTTAGTACCGATGGTATTTCTGAAGTGCCACGTACAAGCCGGGTAATACCTCGTAAGCATATTGGTTGTCCGCAGGTAGTTTCAAGTCACTTCGAAAACCGACCGACAGTGAACTGCGACGCTAAATTGGGCGTCACCGTTTTTATGCCACTGCTTGTTAATCACTGCATCGTTTAACCCATGGTCGTGTGACCAACATACACCTGTCTCATTTAGCGCCTATCCTTGGATTTTTTCAGTAAATTAGCGGTATGAACCGAAGTTATGCGGGCTTGTAGAAGCTGACCTGGCTATCTAATGTCGTTAGCAGGGTGATCCAAGTGCGTGTATCTGAAATCCCCAAGATGAACAATGAGTTCACGAATGCTAAGTTTCAAGTAGTCGGGTTGTTATTTAGACAGTCTACAGACACAAAATCTAGGGAGCATGTCATTTTGAGAAGCCAGTGATCATCTCTTGTGGTTGATCGGAGTATAAAATGATACAGTTTACACACTGGTACGAATGTCTTCCACTACCAAGCGACTACCACAGAAATTAATAAATTCTGAGCTGAGTTTAGCATGAAGTGCAATTGCCCCCATACATCGGTTGGTTGCATTGTTGAGCTCTGTGTATCTCGGTCATCACCGGCATCTTTATTCGCTTGTTCCGACTGGTGCCCCTAGAATAGAAACCACGATGGTGTTTCGTGTCGCTGGTTTTGGTTTTCGAAAATAAATCGTATCAATAGGTTCATCGCGTGGAATTTTGTTACCCGTGGTTGTATGGTGGCTACTTAACACGACTCAGGTGATTGGCTCATCACTTTCACTGCGGAGTGGTGGTTGATGTGTTGGCCTGGTCTAGCGATATTTCAAGGAACGTGCCAAGCTGGACGAACAGACCAGCCAGCACCAAACACATCCGAGCCACCAACATTGCTAACAACCGTGATATGCTTGTCAGCGCATCACTATAGGAAGATTCAGTCATTTTCGCCTCGCTTAGTCGCTGTGAATGATGCTGATTCTCGCGGCTGCCTGCGTACGTAGTTGCGTATCTCACACTTCTGGTGGTGCTGAGCCCAGCGCCTTGAGGGAACAAATCTGGGTCGCGCCCGATGAACTGTTCAAAGTGAACTGAAGATGAAGTTTCATCGAAACCCATCGGTCTGCAACTCCAGGCAACTGGTAAGTATCAAGCCTTTGGTTTATATGCCTGGCACTGCGTACCGGTTGCCGTAGCTAACATGAGTTTGCCATTTCGTAGTTCGAGAACCCCACTTTCCTAACGTTCACTCAGCGCTCTGTGATAACGTGTTCCTTGAGGTTGGGTGCAGTTTATTGTGTTTTAACGGATTTATGGTACTCTGTGGAAATATGCAGTCGTTTGGGGGCTCATCTAGAAGTTACACGCTAGGTTCAAGTAAATGTTTTTTGACGTGCAATCCAACTCTGCGGACACGAATCATACTGCTTGCGCAGATAGATCGGTAGCGTTATGGACTCCGGCTAATGGTCCGTCTGACACTGTTCTTGGTCCGAGGGTACCGTTCGTATCACGTTTCGGAACCGACTTTTGTTCTCCCGTGTCTACCGTATTGACATTCCACATTGCTGTGGCTGGTGCCGATGTAGTTTCCTGGTATTCGTCCTTGCTGAGTATTCTAGTTGGTCATCGTAGTCCTAACCTTCGACTTGCAGCTGTTTTCTCCAGTAGAGGATAACCGCACTCCAGTAGACGAAAAAGTTTACTCGTCATTTGCTAGGCCAGGTAGTACGTTCGTGACAGGTGCACAAGCTGCCGATTCAACTAATATGCTGCTAATCCTTGTCATTTTCCTTCCATTCTAGTCGTCCCTGAACTATTTTTAATGGATGCATCACTTTCACGTTCGTAGTTGTTGACATGGTACTCCCTCTATCGCGTTCTGGAAAAGGCAAGTAGATTTGGTCGTCCGTGATAGTCTGTCGTAGCGTGGATGGACGAATAGCCTAAAAGGGTGATAGCCGTGCTCGGTCGTATCACGGAACCACTGGCTGAAGGGTTGTTGAGATAATATTGTAATTGGCCGTCGAAACTGCTCGGAAGTAAGCAAATCGTTTCAGTTATATTATCAAGGTGAACCCTATGGTCAACGGTACACTCCACCACAGAATAGGAATTCAGCTCTAGACGTGTATAACTGCGCTGTACGTTCGAACTTCGTTTGCAAGCACAGTCATCCGTAATTTTACAAATGCAGAAATATCTGGAATTTAAAATCATCTGTTGGAAACAGGCGTTTTATCGCTGATTTTCTTTATCCACTCATTCTTGTTATTGACCGCTGATTGGTTTTCTTCGGTTTCAGGCGCCCGGGACGATGAACACTGCCACAAGCTGGTCGCATCATACATTCAATGTATTATGCTTTGTTTGCAGTCCGTTTCTGGGTCTTGGATGAGCCGTGGCGTAAATCATTTTCATGTAGTTTGTGGCTTGACAGGAAGTTCTAGCAAGTGTTGCGTTCTCCAAATAACTTACATTACGCGTTGACACTCAACCGATCTGTCTCATTTAATGATATCTGTGCATCTAACATCTGGAGTTACGTGTTGCTTGCAGTTTAGTTTGCAACTGTCCATGCGCTACCGCAGTTCTCGACATGTGAACCGTTTCCTAGAACTACACGGTACCGACCTCTCTTTTGTGCCTTTGCTCGTCACCCACTACGTCGTTATTCTCTAGTGTAATTCCTACCGAATCTGCTAATCGGTTCAGCTCATTTTGGAGCCACATGACCAGGATTTTGAACGAATTACCCAGTACACTACTTTTCCTTAGGCTCATTATTCGGTTCACCATTCGACAGTTGCGGGATCGTCGCATGGATTATGAATTCACGGCACTAAAAAAAATAGGACGATTGGGCCACTTTTAAGCGGTCTGATTCGGCGCAAAGCAAATAGGAGTACTGACTAGAAACAAAGGTCTAGGTCAAGTTCCCAAGATATACAGATTGCTTGGTTGATCGGATGTTTGCATATGTTATTCTTTCCAAGTACCGAACTGTTTCAGGCACAGCTGCCTGCATGAGACTTCCTAGTATCGAGGCTCTCATTGGTCTTCACCTGTCCTACGGGACCGGATACACGTGATCACCATCCGGAAGACAAGCCTAACAGATTTCTCAGACGTGATATGTGGTCAGGTTTACCCAAGGCATAATTGTCAAAGCTTCTCCAATGATTTCTTCTCGTGGCAACACCTATATCAACGATAAGCGACGGTGTCCCTAGTACACCGTGGTATCCGTTTAACTTGAGTCTTAGTTGCAAGTTAGTGAGCCAGGTCGGTTGAGTGTCCCGTAATAATGCGTTACCCGGAGCTCCGATGCCCGCTAAGATTCACTTTAATTAGTTACTCAGATGAGTAATTCTATTGTCTGTTGCCATATCATATTGTTTACAACTTTGGTTGATCACTACAATTTTCCTCCTGATAGTCGTTGATATGCAACTGTCACTGATAATGTAATGTCCAATGACAAATTCTTGTACCAAATTGTGAGTTATGTTTTCCTAGCACTGACGTTCTCCGTCGGCCCGGCCGATTGTAATGAAAAAAAGATTGAGCTGGATTTCTCTGAAGGTCTTCCTTTGGTCGAATGTGCACAACGAGAGTCGACAGATAGTTCTTATTAGTGTGCGCTATTTCTTCCACTCTGTGTCTATCAAGATCTACAACGATCATGCCCAGTCCGAATTACTTCCATCCTGTCCTGGTCGCAAGTTAGTCAACTGTATCATCATTATCGACTATAAGGACCGCGTACTTGTCGTACAGTGGTTATAGCTGCCACGGTTTTGTCCGCCGATAGTTTGGGGAGGTAGGGTTATAGCTGCCCGTTGGAGGCGGAAGCTGATATAATTGATGCGCAGGAACAGGTTAGTCTGTACTTTTTAGGTGTGTGTGTGTACTTTCAAGTGGGGAGGTTGTAAGGGAGCTATGTATTGAAGGCAACAGCTTGGATGCACGGGCGCCACTGGGGGTGAGATGGCTCAGTGGTTAGAGCGCGAATTTACTGACCGGAACTCGACCTCTCCCTCTCGACTTAACCTGTCTAGGCTTGTGCAACCTGACAGTATCCCAGCCCTCGTGCCTCCTTCTGATGGCATGTCAGTTACTACAGCTGAACGATTTTTTTTCTAACTGATGTGTCCCGTCTACCTTGGAATCGGTGTCATTGTAGTGCTGCAGACTCCTGACTTCACGTCAGGCAATTCGCCCCCGGCACTACAATTTCTTTGTCAGGCTCTCTCCCAATTACGGAGGCCTGATCGCTAGCACCTGAACTAAATACGCTTCTCGGACCGGATCCTCAAATTAACAAACTATGTGTTGAACAACTTTGGTGCTGGCGGGACTGATCAGACCAAGTAGGACAGCTTTTGTGCACTGTTCATCGTCGAAACGAGGAAAGTGGAGCAAATGGAACGCAAACGATTGATGGGTCTGCAGCCAAGACAACCAAAGGCAGTCCAGACCCGACGAAATATGCTGTCGTGTCACTCTGCGTAGGTCTTGTAACTGCACAATTAAACGTAGGATTGCACTCTGGCGCGTTTGAACTTGTCTAAGAGCGCGCCCCCTCTAACTTTCCACGGGACCGGGTGGGCCTAGAAAGCAGCCGTGGAGTCAGCTACTATCCGTATGCTGGAAGTCCCAACCCAATGTGGTAGTGAAGTGTGGGTGGATTGCTTTACTAATGGTAGCCAAAAGGGTGACCAGGCGATGGAATTAAGTCCAAAGCTGGCGGATCGGTGTGTCGTTGTGGTAGGTACGTTCCTCCACCCAGCGTTTTGTGTGGCTCCCTCGAAATTGGCATGACAGAAAGTCACTTCCAAAGTCAGAAAAGACAAGCGGCCACTGAAGCATACTGGTCACTTCGGCCGGTGGGGTCGTAGTTTGTGTTGCTGCAGTTTCGGCTGTCTCCGGTCTGGGTGTGTAGGCATTGTTTGTTCGAGCAATGTTCCAATCGTTCCAAAACACGCTTAAGCGGTTCAGTAATGCATCCTACTGGTCAGGATGCGGCTGCCCTGGGGGTCTAGACAAATCTAGTGCTTGACTTTTGGGCAAGGCGCGCCAGGTTTCGCATTCTTTAACGTGTATCTTTCCCCGCTCTGGATCATCAGCTGTAAGGATGGCGTACTTATCGTACAGTGTTTCTAGCTTCCACAGTTTCGTCCTTTGATGATTTGGGGAGATGTGCTGGGTAGCTGCACATTGGAGTTGGCAGCTGATGTAATTGATCAGTAAGTATATAGTTGTCAGTCGACTTTTAATTGGGGTGGGAGCTATTCATATGAACCACTGGCTTGGATGCACGAACGCGACTGGGCGATGTCTGACAATGTCTAACCATTGATGTGTCCCGTCTCAAGGTCCCCATCCAGGGAGACGACAATGACCAGCGCAACTGATTTTCCCGGTAATGACTTTCATACTTCGCTGTCAAGACATTGACCCCCCATGGCACGTTTCCACCACCTACGTGGTTGTTTCCGCTCTGAAACTCATCCGTGCTTCTCTGCACTGGGTCATCCGGTACCCCTGTTACAATTCCTGTTCACCGGAACCGTTCACTTCTGTATTGTTTAACACTCTTCTGAGGACTTCACTCTGGCCCGAGCCGGACGCTTGTTTTCCCTCCCTAATGGGATCGTTACTCTGGTCGTATCGGTTTGTGTTTGTTGAAGTCATTCCCCCAAGTACAAATAGCAAGGTTGGGGAAACCTAGATTCCATACGATCGGTGACCTTCCTGAACCTGTGTTTGCTTCAACGCGGCGCCTTCATTTAACCCTTACCATGCACCCCTCACTACCCTACATACGTGGCGATAACTCATAATGATGCCTCATCCAAGCTACCTAAGACCAGGAACTCACCTACACGGTTGATGGTTGTATCGTTTTTGGATGATTGATCGAGATCATCAGACTCAGTCGACTGGTTTGCGTTACCCGTGTATGGGGTTCCGCAAGCTGACACTCCAGTTCTCATGCCACTGGGATTCCGTCACAGCTGAACAATTATGTAGGTGTACCTGCGTGAGAGACCTCGAGAACCTAATCTGTCTCCGAATTGGGATCCGACAGAACGTTTTGAAAACTTTAAGACAGTCGGCTGACTGAAGAGGTAGTTCGACTTAGTGCTGGTTTCGTCAGTGTACTTTTTGTGTTTTGGAGTTTGCTGTCATCAAGGCTGAAGTCGCTTGCGGTCTCAACTACAGGCATTGGCGAATTTGGGTTTTCCTGATCACGCCATTGGAATGTATCGCTGAAAATTCTTCCGTGTGAACATGACGGTCCCTAATTTTGTGTCCCCACGCAGGTCACTCGATGGCTAGTCCATCAACAAGACTGCGGAGCATCTGGTCGTTGTTGTTTAAGCAATCGACGTTCTGCAATGCAGTCTTGAGCGAAGTGTCCGCCATTCGGAATGGACCGACACTTTACGCACTCGTCACTAAGCTGCATCTAGGGTTGTCACGCGCGTAGATGGAAAGCTCATTCACAAAACTGTTACCAGTTCGCCGAGTACCTGAATTAGGAGCTCAGCTAAGCATGGTGATATACCTCTGCCACTTTTAGGTACTTGAGCGGTATCCCTAGCTTGTATTGACTGCGTTTTCGACAGCTCATATCTGGGGTTGGACAGATTGGCACCACTGTTCATGTGTCCCTAAATTTGCACGGCAGCTGTGTGCTGGGCTATCAGCTGAATGACTTTTAAAGATTCTTAAGGCCTTTCTAAACGAGAGGCGTTCTGGGGGACCTAATTTGTCAAACTGAGTAGTTTGACATGGCGATGGTGATGTCCATGGCCCGTTTTGTGCTGATACGGTCCAACCACCGGCGTACAGTTAACCAGCACCAATAAAACTCGGTTAACTTTGTGCATGTGCAGATGACCCCATTTCTCGGCTGGAACTGTCATTCCTGGTTGACTTCGTATAGCCTGTCCATATCACTACTGAAACACCGGTCTCATAATCTCCGGTTTGGTGAACGCTGGTCGCTCAACTCCGCAGCAGGGCTAACCAGAGGATTATTCGGTTCTTTCAGTGGTTGACCATTAGTTGTCAGTAGGCCGCCCCATTGATTGTACTGACTGTGCTCACACGAACCGCAAAATCTTCACACCAACAGCAGCTGCGGGATGCGTGAGTCGTTCCTTGATGAAACAGAGGTGCTCTCACGCTCAGTAATTGTGCGCTCCAACATCATTGCCAGCAAGATATGTGAGGAGCTTTGTGCTCAGCGCTAGACTTGATGTTTTTTGGGCTTTTGCTCGTACCAAATCAAAATTGAGCATAAATTTAATGAGTAACCACGATGGGAATCTTTTGGGACAACTCTCAATTGAAGGATGCTGGAACGGCCGGGTTTGACAGCAGATGCGTTCAGTCACTCCAGTGAACAAGTCCTTTAGGGTGGGGCGACTCCCTCTAAGTACTGTTCCCATGAAGCTCAGGAAATTTCTTCTTGTCCATTAGTACTTCTCGGCACAATTTGGCAATTCCAAGAAGTCTTCCGTAAAACGCAAGTTATGGAGCAATGTGATGATTAATAATTAAAAAAACGGTAAGTGGGATTACCTTTCATCTGGGTCACACCAAGAAGAGGCTTGCTGAAATAATCTGGTAGACCCCGGAATTAAAAGTGTAATTGCATAGGACAAAGTATTCCAGACAGCTCCGTAGCTAAACTGTGTGGGGTATACGAGCCTGAACAGGACGTACTGAATTGAAGGGATTGCCCACAATAGGCAAACAAATACCTTGGTTTGTTTCCATTCAACGAGACAGTCAAAAAAGCCACCCCAGTTTTTTCGTTATTTTCTTAGTCACGTCATCCGTTACATTTTATAATGTATGATTCATTGTCGAGTAAACTTGCTGAATCGTTGGAAAACCTACTCTTCCATCCAATGTACAGCCGGCTTTGAGGGGTAGTCATCATCCGACGGACCCTGTCACAATTTACCTTGTTTTGTCGCTTCCGGTTACAAAAACATTGAGGTTCCAATGAAAAACACCGGTTCGAATACGACTGCAAATTTCCGGTGCTTACGGTGTCAGTGAATCACCCGTAACTTCTATCTGGCAGGTGTACATTTTTTAAGAAACATGCTTTCTTGTAGATTCAGCGGATCCAATGACAAGTGATGTAAATATATTCTTGCCTATCGTTCCGGTCCTTCGTGGCGTTCCCTCACCCATCATCATCAAAGGTGCATGGTCGGAGTCCACGCTGGTATCCCAGTGAGGCATCAGTGTCAACACTGATGTTGCTGTCTTTGATGATGATGATATCATCAAAAGGATCACAGCAGTCCTTCCGAATACAGAACTGTTTAATTAAGATATTGGACTATTTTTTGGTACAAAGCCCACATTTACCACCCGCCAAAACCATCACTATGGTAGCAGCAATGGCAAGTCCGTTTGGAAGCCAACAATTTAAAGACGAAGACTTACTAAAGGTGTCTTTTCATACTTGTTCACCTGTGTTCACATCACTCGTTTAAACAGCCCCTCTCCTTGGAAAGGGTTGTCCACGACATCTACAACTCCACCAGTGCAATCTGGACGCACCTGAGTAATCACGTCCAAACAGGTCGAGTGATTGGTTTGCTCGACGACTCGGTAACTGTCCTGCGTGTGTCGATCGATTGACTCGCCTGTCCGGACTTCTCTGTCAGGCGGCGCCGCGGATGCTTGAAGCCTGCTGGACAATTTTGCTTAGTTGTAGGTAGTTGCGAGGCTCGTAGAACTCGCGTTCTTCTGTTTGATGTGCACTCATCAGAATAATTGCGGCAGGGCAGCAGGAGGACTGTTCAAACAGGAGCGATGTGAACGCGAATTCTGCAAGTCCCGCAACCATCTACTTGAAGCTTGCCAGTAGTTTGAGAAAATTCGAAGAAGTTCCATAGAGCTTTCGTCAACCTATGTTGAAGATCCTGCAATCACTGTCGTCCTCGTTCGAAAACACCAGCAGAGCTCATCAAACCGTTCATATACCAACCTGGAAGCCGCTGGTCCCAAATTCCGCGACGTTCACGGGGATGAGCACCGCTGACGATTCGCAATAAGGATGAAACAGCTGCAGCGTTCAGTCGCACTACCAATGCTTGGAGTTAAAACAACCACTGGGAGAAGAGGTTAGCGCAAAGAGCCAGAACACTTCCTTACGTCAGGTTCAGAATGACGTCTAGCTCTCCGCCCTGAAAATATTCTATACATCAATCAACTGATCTGGCAATGGGGCCTCCAATATTCCCGATTTTGGCAAACCTATTTATGGAAGATTTTGAACAGAATGCTTTAGCCGGATTCCCATACCCACCCAAGATATTCTGGCGTTATGTTGATAACACCGTGATGAAACGAAACAAGGTCAGTGAGTTTTACAACTACATGAATGAACTGAGTACACACATCAAATTTAGTATAGAGATAGAGTCAACCTCGGGTACACTGGCCTTTTTAGACTGCATCACGCATAAGATCGGGGGGAAACTAAAGACAGTGTGCGAGAAGCCAACTGACACTGCCCAACCGAACTCGATATTCGCTAGTATTGCCTCATCAATGTCTAGGCGTGTAAGGGCCATTTTCGGACAGCGGCCCAAATTGAAGTCAAGAACAAACTTCGGGGTAGTGGATATCCAGCCAGTTTGATTAGGCATCTATTGCGAAGGCTGTTGGCACCGGTAGCGAAACCCAACAGGAAATGGACTGGGACTGCTGTTATTCCATATAAACCAGGGACATCGGAGATCATTGGATTCTGAACGCGGTTAACATAAGAGTCGCTTTCCAGAGGGAAAACACTCTGCACTGGTGCAATTGAAGTATCGCCTCCCGGCCAACAAAACCAGGAACTGTCTACAAAGTTAAATGTGACGACTACACTAAGGTCTATATAGGACAGACAGCCAGGGAACTTCACACCAGAATCGGAGAGCATAGGAGGAAAACAAACAGGCCGCCGAGAAACGCAGATGAATATCGAGCGTTACTGAAAGACTCGGCAATGGCAGAACATGCACTAGGAGTGGGCCCATCGCGATGCTGATCAGCCGCTAGTAGCCGAACGGTTAAGTTTTGAACTACTAGCCACGTAGCTAGTAGTTTGGACACCTGGTGGTTCCCGATAAGGATGTAACGGTTGTACGGTACTTCTCGGCTTTTCACCGTAGATCGGTTTCCTTTATAGGAGGAAATTCCCAAATCTCCTCACACTACCAAGGATGCTTCGTACTGCTGATCGATCCGTGTTAACTGCAACTCAGAAAACTGGAGTACAAGAGATAGTTCTGTTTAGGAACTGTATCCTACGTCGTAATAGAAGAATTCGCGTTACTTGACAATTGAGGATAGTATTTCTAAAGCTCCGCATCATGGAAGCAATGTCAGTGATTTCTAACCCATAGTATAAGTTCGAAACCGCTTATAACGCAAGCGTAGTAATGTCATTTTGATGTCCAATGAAATTGTCGTCATGAATCTTTGCTGTTTGGAAAAAAGGGCGGGAGGATAAACGCTGGAAGTATCTGGATTCCATAAAAACTCCGTATGGGATTAAGAATGACTTACTCCATACGAAATTATAGTACTGAACGTGAAAAAAGTAAGGACGATTTTTTCAAGCGGTGTAGGTGTAGAAATCCTATCAGAAAAACACCAGCGAACAGGGTTAAAAAGTTCCTTTTGAGAAATGCGTACCAAACCCATGGTGACTTTCAGGGGGTACCTATCAACAGAAACCACTTTTGGTTGGTCACTTCAGGTGGTCCCCACGGGGGGAGGCACAGACTGCTTACTCGAGAAGAGTACTTGTCCTTCAAGGAGACATCTTCGAGGGTTCCCAAATATTTCCCTGAGAGGGGCGTTGCCTGGTTGGATGGTTGCGTTAGATAGCGTGCTTTCTTCACTGTGCTTGTGATAGTTCATCTGCATTTTAAGGTGGTTTTGCAAATGTTGCGAGAGAAACAGAATTTTTCAATTTCTTCCGGAGTGCACCCCTCAGGCAAACGGAAATCATGCACATCAGAGGTTCACACGCCGGCGCAACATGTTGATCCGGTAAAATGTTGACTAGCCCTCGTCACCTACGTCAGCATGGTTCTTAGTGTGGTTGAACATGAATAACAACTGGTGCACGCGACGAATCATTTCCCCGTATAACGACAAAAACCTTGAACACTTCTGAGAACACAAAAAATATCGAGTTTTCCTGCGTTCCCTCATTCTCTTATTCAGTGGTATCATCTTCGGTTGTTCCTCGCTCGTGAAGTGTTCCGACGTGTTTATGCAAGGCCAACTTATCGGCAAGGTCAAATCTGGTCCGAAAAAGCCCAGCGTTGTGGCATTCCTGGGTGTATCGGGTCTGCTTCGAACAAAAACGCATTCTGGGTTGATGACATAGAGCGTTCCCATCGTTGTGTCTTCTCTTTACTTGTAAGCCAGTATTTGAGTTCCCTGAACATGGAGGTTGTTCTCTGAGAGAAGAGAAGTCCGTGCTTCTAGGACTGGTTCCTCGACGGAGGTGCTTCCTCTTGAATGGTTCCCTTCATTATAGTATTTTACTTGCAAAATGTATCACAAATCTTTTCTGGTATGTAGACACACTCGCTTAACTCTGTTTGGGTGACAGGTTGCTGCACAAGGCTCTTCGGCTACGAACCAGCAAAAAACGCATACATCCATTCGAATGATGTGCTTTCTCTGTGAAACAGCCGATCACGTATGTAGTTTCAAAGGATGTCTGTTTGCTGCCCAGAAACGCGAGTGGAAAACGTCACACCGAAACAGTTTGTCAATCAGATGTTACCCCATTTGGAATGTTTGATAAACCTAGCACGCGCAAAAACTTTAGAAATGTGCCCAATTGGATAAATGGTCTCTGCTGATGGGTCGACCATGGAATACGTCTATGTAAAATATCCTAACTCTGAGTCATTTAATTATTCCTTTCATTCACAAAAAAACGGCTTTAATACTGGTGAATAAACTGAAGAATCAGCTAGTCATCCGATCAACGCGCTTTATTTATTGCATTTAGAGAATTGAGTGGAAGACTGCTAAATTATGTTCGATCTCCACTCCCCGAGCAGCCACTGAAGTCTTGTGAGGCTGCTGCTTATGAGCATTATCAGGCTACTTACAAGTAGTAAGTAGTGTAGATTCATAATGAATACTATGGTGCTCCCGTCTGGATTGGGGAGCCCAACACGGGACACATCTCAGTTGAGCAGCCCTCTTGTGTTCTGGCGTGACCGGTCTGGCTGGCCCAACCCAGTCATGTCTTTTGTTATTTATATGTATGTTTCTCACCGGGAAATCAAACTTCTGGGACAGGCGACAGCACAGCCCATTTCATAGAAAAGCCAATATGGTAGAAATCAGCACGATGTTCCTTTGCTATGCTTGTTCATCAATCTATTGTGCACTCACTGAGAACCGAAATCGTGCCTTAACTCATTCTTTGGCTGGTGCTGACGATGTAAGAAAGCCGACCTGTGATTAGCTCCCGGTCAAATAGAGACCTTCTTCAACTTCTTGAGAAGATCACTAATCCAATATTAATGAGCCTGGTGTCTCTCATTTGATTCGAATCATCCTAAACGCTGGGTAGAGCTCAAGACAGCTCAGTGATTACGGTGCGAACTCACTGACCGGAAGGTCCGTGGTTCGAACCCAACCTTGGAGTCTCGACCGCTCCTGTCTAGGCTTGGGCAATCTGGCAGTAGCTCAGCCCTCGTGCTTCCTTCAGGTGGCATGGCAGCTAGAAACCCATAGGGTGTTACAGCTTTGTGGATTTCTGTGCGTGTAGGATCGATGTGCAGCACATTCAGTTGGAGCGCACCATCACAAATGAGAGATTCAGCTGGACTCATTTGAGCCTCCTGTCAAAACCAAATTTGTGTTGGAGTAATTCCACAACGTGCGGACTATTCGAACGTTAACACGCGATTCTCAATGATGATTTTGGTGAAGGATGATGGGTGCTGAGAGAATGACGGTATAAATATATAAAAAAGCTATATGAGGGTAAAGTCAGGAAAGTCTCAGTTCTATTTGGTATTTCACTTGTTCATGCCAGCTCTGTCTATCCGCGTCATCGACTGATAAGTTTACACTCATTAGCCAATCACTTAGCTGCGACATCCGCCGAGCTTCATCACGTTTTCTGATTGGTTCATCCGCTGTCGCTGTAAGGGACAGATGCTTGAACAGCTTTCCATCAAATTATCGTGCTTGCTCAACCTTATTGCGTAGTCAACCGCAACTAATACTGATTGGTCAGAATAGGGTAAATTTAACTGAACGCAACAAGCTACTCATAAGGTTGTTGAAAGCTCTTCGATAGAAAGATCCAGCTGAATTCAGTTGAGTCTCCCGTCAAAAAGAAATTCTTGTGCAAACGAGAGTATCTGAGATAAAAGTAACTTTTTCGGACAACTAACACAAAGTGCTATACTTTGAGGTCGCGTACCGTGCGTATCCTTATAGTGACCTGGTGACCACAGTACTAATATAGTACAGACTGTGTTACAGATTAGTTTATTGCTGGAAATTTTTCTTTCTTAGTCCATTCATGCGGCACACAGGCTTAGTGCACACATGTATCATGGGTTTTTCATATTCCCTTTTGTGGGATTGGCAACCGTCCGAATTGTTGACTGAGGCTTTCGGTATCCCCTGTCCATTCAAGTTGGACTACTGAAACCGGGTCAGGTAGATTTGTTGTCTAACGTTTTCTGTTGACTGTCTTTGCATTCCATTAGATAATCTGTCGTATCGCCGAGGAACCGTCACGAAGAAACTGGACCTCACCGTGGTGTGGCGGTTTGTGTACCTCGGCGACCCATTGAGCTATACTGGGGGTGTCCGCGCGACATTCACAGAGCCTCTCACACCAGGTTGGTCAATGGGTAGAGGTCTGACGAACAGTCTCCTGGCCCTCCATGTTGGGTATTGAAACATGTGTGGAGACGTGTTCCGTAAAAATGGTAATGTACTTGCATTTCCAGCCCAACATCGCTTCTTTGCGGTCAGGCTTTTGAGCCAAAAGCTTTGGTTGAGTACCTAATCGTCCTTCTGTCTAGGAGTGGGCGCCCTGGCAGTATCCCAGCCCTCGTACAACCATAACATTTACAGCTAACAATACTCTCATGCCACATCGGTACGGCAGTGAAGCATCAGTGTCAACACTGATGTGGCTGTCTTTGATGATGATCGCCGAGGAAGTTGAGTTTGGATCCCAAAAATTTCGGCTACGGGGTTTCTTCACCCTTCAGGCCACATAACGTATGCGCAGTATGGTCAGTCCGTGTCTCCATGGCGCCGACCTCACTACGGCTTGTCCTTTGTACTCTAATTGGGTTGGTAATGTTATGAAAACAGATCAGTTACTGAGATCCTGCTTTTCTCTGTTAACAGTTCCCAGACTTCAGCACTGACCCACTGCCGACCGGAAACCTACATGGGTCGCGGTTTCGGTGGAGCTCATCCATGATGTATCCCAGTCATCATGCTGTCAAAAGTGGTCGCAAGAGATCTTGACGCATTGGAACGAGACAGGAATTTGGCAGGAAAACTCACTTCAAGACATTCACGTGCTTCTTGTTGTCAAGTCGCTTTGGTATTCATTCGAGTGTTATCACCTGGCTAGATAAGCTGACTGAAATGAACAACAACATTCCTAACATTTTGAATTTACTCAGAGTCCAGGTACATGCGGTGAGACAGGTAGGACGAAAGTGGATGCTTGACGGCGTTCGCAGAATTATTTTGCATGCAGTTCGTCTACATTTCTATCTCCATCTGTTAGCAAAAGATTTCGACTGGCTTAACGACGCGCGTCAGCAGAAGTGCCTCGACGTTTTCCGTTCCTTAAAGGGATGTCACGGAGCCAGGCCAAATTTCATGATCGTTCCGATAACCGCGAGAGCAGTAAGCATCCCATGACGCCACCAATAACTGTATCACACTTTGAAACAAACACTCATTCAGCACGTAATCTCTGTAATCCTACAAAAACCCTCACTATGTATTCGAACGACCCAAAGCTCGGATCTTTCTTACCCGTTCAAAGGCCACAAGAATGAGCTGCACTTGTCAGGATCTCTAGTCGCTTTGTTATTTCGTGCTGCAAATGTTACCAAACAGATGCGGCAGACTTTGATGATCAGACTGCCATCATTATCTCTTCGGATATGGGGCGTAACGACGAAGCCTCACGCTCGTCCAGAAATCCGTCAAGAACTTGGTCACTTGCGGTACTCTTGTCCATGAATATTCTGTGGAATTAACTCCGCCTTCTCATCCGAAAAATGGCTTAGCTCCATATGAGAAACATCCGACATTTAAGGATAGACCATCAAGTGCAACAATTTTCCATCCATTTTTCACTCACTAATGTTGTATACAGCAAGAAATTTGCCTCGTGACGCAAGCCTGCTGAACCGCAACAGTTTCTGCTCCCCTGCCGACTGTCATCTAGTGAACTGGGCAAATCAGTGTTGTCTCCCAAACGCCTGCACGTATGCCTGTTCAAAGGTGGTATTTCGGTGCATCCAGTGCATGTTGACGATAACGCTTACCTCACACGTCAAGTTCACGATTTTCAAACTCTGGTATGACCAAGGGTGTGCATCATCATTGTCAGCTGTAAGAACCGCGTACTTGTCGTACAGTGGTTGTAGCTGTCACAGTTTCGTTCACCGATGATTTGGGAAGGTGGGGTAGGTAGCTGCGCATTGGAGGCGGGAGCTGATAAACTGGTGCGTAAATACAGCACCGTTAAGTGGGGGGATTGGGAAGGGAGCTATGCATTGAAGGCAATAGCTTGGATACACGAGCGCCACTGAGGGCGCGACTGGGCCATGTCTGACAGTGTCTCCAACCATTGATGTGGCTCGTCTCGGGGTCCCCAACCAGGAAGACAGTAATGACCAGCAGTGCACTGCTGGTGAGCTCTAAAAAGAGCGAAACTCGAGTCCAACGCCTCACCACCTTGGTTGGAATAACCAGAATAGCCGCAAACAGAAGACTGTTCAAACGAGAGCGAGGTGTGCAAAGCCACACCAAATGTATATCCTCGAAGAATTCCAGGATGTGAGAAATCCCCAGAAAAGGTGATACATGGACAGTTTGATTTACTTTATACTCACTTGTGGGAATACGGAGCACCAAAGGCTTTTGGTGAAAAACTACTTCCTGGTTTATCCGAAATGGAAGTGTATGATGCCTCACAAACTGCAAGCCTGTTTTCAACGGTCAGAATGCGAAAGTCGTTACAATCAGTTGTTCCCTTTAGGAGGTTTCATTTCCTTCGGTTATTGTCATGTCGGCTGCATGAATTAACCTTTTTATATTGTTTAAAGTCCCGCAAAGAAATTGAGGTTGGAAAATGTCCTTTTCGTCATTTTCTTTTCAGGTCCTGTCCTATAGTTTTAAACAGATTATTATGGGGTTCGTGTTCATGTCAGTCGTATTTGGGGAGAAGTGCCGGCTCTAGTTTCGTTCTTAGTAGAGCTCATCATCAATACACATCCTTGATCGCGCCGGCGTTCAAACTCCGGACATGTGACATGCAAGGCGAGCATGTTACCACTAATCCACCTGCGGACCCACCTGATCCATCACTTCTGAACAGGAGATGGCGTTCACACCTGAACATTGTGGTTGGTTTGCTTGGTACCTTTCGACATATTCATTTATGGTAATAAGCTCGACTACGCCTTTGCGAAGAGGCCCTGCATCGTGTCACTGATCGCCCTTGGAAGCCCTACTTTTATCACATTTTGAGGTTGTAAATGCCTGTTCAAATTAAGGCTTCCTGGAAGAAATCTGAACAAACGAACAGGCAATATAGTATTAGACTTCTGACGTCAAGTCAATCCGCTAAGTTGCGGTTAAATGTGTACTTGAAAAAAATCACAGTCATCAATTTCATTTGTAGAAGAAAATGAACAGTTCTTCAGTCGTTTCAACTTGTAACTCTTTTTGGATGTTGACTAGAACAGTTGACATTCTGCCTACTATTCATTCGTACTTGGGTGTGCATACCCTGTCTGTCAGAAACTCGTATCCCGCTGTCAAACAAATTGTCTACGTTCAACCATGTCAATTCCACAAAGTCTATTTTTATACCGATTTATATCACGTGACATGCTGGACGAGTCTATCGATCCGTGTTCAAAAGGAAATTCGATATCTGAATAGAACAAGCAGGGGATAAATTAAGATATGCTTGCATGTCATGCGGTTTTCGCGCAAAATCAGAAACTTATCCAACCAAAGATGGTTAAGTATGTGGCGTATGAACTGATTCACATTGTCTAACTCAGAATCAACATAGCTCTATGATGAAGACCCCTTTAACTAGTCTGATAACAGCAGAGTTCGGCAACCGAATTGAAGAAAACCAGCATATCGTTCCATATCGTGTGTTTAATTGCTAACATGAGCGGCTGGGTAGTTTTGAACCGGAAGAGCACGGACAGTTAGGTGTTTTGACTGCAGGAACTCGAAAATAAAGAAAGTCGCATGGTCATAGACGCAACGAGCAGATGGGCCCATATCTTCCATGTGGAAAAAAGGGTGTCAAGATGAATCGGGTGGTATGCTTGAAGTTGGAGTGCAGACTGTTGCTAGTTGTTTGTCAGATGACTCACTTAGGATTAAATACTGCGTTCACCAGGACAAGAAAGCTGACAAATATACATTAAATTTCAGGTAGTCGTTGAACCATGCATATTGACAAAGCTAACAGAAAACCATATGGGACACTGTGAAATTTTTCCGCCCTCCCTTCGGAATTCGCTTGTGTATTTATCATCTGTCTGCACTGAAACAAACCTTTTGGCCGCTAGTTCGTTTGCTGAGTCCGGCAAACTGGTTGTAAATGTTTCTTCACCAATCGAGCTGAAGCAGAGTATAGCAGTGCGTCCGTGGTCGTGCGCGGATTGGCAGTGCACATTTGAACCACTACGTGCAAAGGATCAGCGAATTACTCAAACAGAGCCAAATAAACTACGTAAAAACCGAGAGAAAACGCATTTGCAGATATCGTGGAGTGGAACCCAAAGTCGTTAATGACCAGTGGATGCGAGCAGGAGCGAACGAGCTCGAAGGTAACGTGAACATCGACCAATCAGAACACCGCCTAATTGAACAACCAATCATGGTTGGAGGTCACCGTCGGTCAGCAGCAATCATACTACCGCGCGCTCATCATCACCATTCAGCTCACAACCAACAACATACCGCTATGTTCTGTTTCTCAAAGGAGTGCTATAGTGTCACGTCGGTTGGTGACGAAACGTTCGCTCAGCGAACGAACCAACGACCATTTATGCTACCTGAGCTGCCAACGCTTTCATCATTAGTGAGCCTCCTTCTCTTCATGTTGTCGGTGCCTTTTATGGAAAAACCTCTTGATCACCAAAAGGTTGTCTTGGAAAGACTATTTCACATTGCCACAAGACTGAGTACTATGGATGACAGGGACTGACCCGTTCTGGCAGAAAACTACTTACAAAGTTGCTGAAAACTCTTCGAAAGCCCACGACCGGGCTGCAAATAAGTGTATTTGTCGAAATCAGTCCAATTTGGGTTCAAGTAGAACATAAGATTGACGGAAACTCGGGGACTGCGCCTACGTGATGAGTTCCAAGAAGGGCGAAACCGGTCGTGGGCTGTCGAAGAGCTTTCAGCAACCTTATGAGTAGTTCCCTCCAAGAAAATAAACTGCGATTTATCGAATATCGTACCAACTGAGACATGAGGAGGCCTTTGTGCCTCACTTTCAGTTTAAATATTGCACAAATGAGAGATTCAGCTGGGATTCGGTTTGGTATCCCGGTAAAAACAATCTGGTGTGAAAATGAGTGCATTTCAGGTTTTGGCGGAGTTATGACATTTCAAATCAGAACCTTACCTTATTGCGAAGCTACCTATACACGCGTTTGTCCCTCCCATGTTTAGGACACACATCTGCCTCGTTAAAATTCTTCCAACCTGCACAAGACTAATCTAACCATGTCGTTCACTCGCTCACTGTAAGCGTTTCCAATCATCTGTGTTTTTGGACGTTTATGTCTAACCGTTCGGTCATACCCTACCAGGGTTGTAAGAAGGCGTTTACGACAACTGTTTTATCGTTTACCTGTCTCCGAATGACGCTCAGTCGAATGACACCAAGAAAATATCGAACACAAACTGGTCGCAGTTCGGGCAGAAGACGAAATAGTTGGTCTGCTGTTCAATATCGATTAAGATAAACCACAGGCGGATGCACCCGGTCGACTGAAGGGAATAAACGTTGGTGGTTGAACTCCGTGGAAGATCGACTGATTTATGAATGGATGGACTGGCGGACTAGAGAGTGAACAAGTTCAGTGGAGAGTGACTAACATATTGTCGCTGACTAATTCCAGTGATGTTGGGGACCAACAGACAAGAACCTAGTCGCAATGTGATTAGTGCGGGAGATGAATGCGACCATGCAAGTGCTTCGTGGCTTAACTCTGTGCGAAAGTGGGAGAATAGTGTGAAGACAAACACAATCTAATTAGCGAAATACGCTCATTTGCAAGCAAATTTCGTTTTGTGAGAGACTCACCTGGAACCCAGCTGAATCTCTCGTTTATGATGAGTGTATTTCGCTAATTTCGTGCAATTTGTTTTCAAGTAGAACATAAGGTTGACGGAAACTCGGGGAATGCGCCTACCTGGTGAGCCACAAGAAGAACGAAACCGGTCGTGGGTTGTCGTAGAATTTTCAGCAACCTAATGAGTAGTGCATTACGCCTACACAATTTAAATAGATTTACACTTGGTCGACTAGCCGATTGGATTCCAGCTAACCCCCTAACAGTTTGATGCGGTTGAAAAGTAAGCATAATCATCAAGTGCTTCGTTCTACCAATGGGTTCTTTCGGCGTGCAAGACTTGGAGAATTTGACAATGCAGTTACTAAGAAGCGACCCTTTCAGAACTTTTATCCATAAAGCGTCAAACGGATTTTCTTCCCACAAATGCCACCTAGTCGTATACTTTTAGAGAGACCAGTCTATGATACGTTGGTAGATTTTCGCAAACGATATGAAACCCTAAGTC
This sequence comes from Opisthorchis felineus, assembly GCA_004794785.1. Classification (NCBI taxonomy): domain Eukaryota; kingdom Metazoa; phylum Platyhelminthes; class Trematoda; order Opisthorchiida; family Opisthorchiidae; genus Opisthorchis; species Opisthorchis felineus. Next base: position 41,499 of record SJOL01010838.1, read on the forward strand.
TTGAAATGGAAGTTGTTTGACTACACCAAATGCAGTTCTTCTGTTTGCTAAAAGAAAGCATTGTTTTTTGGAAATATCGCTAGCTTTTATAACCCTTCTGATGGTACGACATTTACTGACACATCCTTCAAATCAGAAGACTCTTGACCCCTCTGATGGTTGTCCGTCTCCCAGGAGGAGAGTCCACCTGGTAGAATAGACCACGTCAAGTTGATTCCCTTCGCCAAAGTCGATTCCCCCCCCCCTCTTACTGTAACAACATCACTTTACTCGAGCTGTTTCCTGTTGTGAAACCTCAGCGGCTTGTGCAAAAAATTTGTTTTATTCTGTGAACATTTTTCATTAACTTCCTATTTCTGACGAAATCAGCTACGAGTTTAAGGAATTTGTGGAGTAAACAGATTTTTCAGACAACTTCCTGATTGGCGTTGGTCTTTCCCTTAAGCCGAGACCTCCGCAAAAACGCAAATCTCCACGTCAAAACTTGGGGGAGATATCGATTGGTTAAGGCAACGACACCATCGTGATGGGACATTCATCTAATCCCAATGCGATGGCGCAACTACCACTGACCCTGGTTGCTATTAGTTTTGCTCACTGTAAACCCCCGTCACCTTGGAAAACACCGACTGTTGTAACACTTTTCTATGGGACAAGATGCTCAAAAAACTTCCAGAATAGTGCTTGATGCACAAGCACTTTGCGTTTTCTACTTGTAACTGCTTCGTTTGGTTTTGTTTTGAGTTCCTTCGGAAGCGAATTCTCCCAAACGGCTTCTACCTTAACACAAAACTGCAGTAATCCACCGATATCTGGACAGTGAACGGTTGTCTTTCTCTTCAGCCTCCTCTTTAGGAAGGTTTTGTGAGAAATCCATCATGGGCTTTCCGGAAGTGTAGCTTCTCCAGAGAAAATATTCGGAGTTGGAGGGTTATATAAGTGCTTTTCGCTAACCGGAAGACTGACAACCATAATGTTTTATAGAGGGTAAAAACCACGGTCACTATTTTGAAGACTGATAATCGATCGATAATTGCTCAGTACAAAGCACATCTCCAGGAAGTCAAATGCATCTTCGAGGGGGTTTATCTCTTAGATGTACTGTTCATGTCTTTCGTACTTTGTTGAAGCACATTCATGAAACAGTGAGTGATTCAATGTTCTTACCAGGTTGCAAAGCGAATAATCATCTCGACTACACTGAGTACAGCTCAGCAAGCTGTGGGATATGATTTATTTTCTGACGATTCTAATCAAATTCGTTTTTTGAGTATTGCAAAACTCAATCAACTCAAACCTTGATTCAAGCCACTTCAAGTCACGATGAGTAGCAGAGTGATATCAGTCAGCTGGTAAATTCTAATCAACAGGAATGAGACTTGGTTTCAGGATAAAGACACCAATTTCTCGAGCAGATCTTCTTCCGAAGACAGTGTTCCTCTCAAGACGACTGCAGTCCAGTCCAGGACGGTGCTCCTATTGGGAAGTTCTTGTAAGTAATTTTGGTTTACTGTGACTGGCTAAATTGTCCAAAGTCCTCTGCTTATGTAGAAGACACGATTTCATGCAGATGTCATGAACGGTCTTGAGTCTAACCTTGAAAGGTTTGAATTTTACTGGAGAAAATTAGTGGTGACGCTTCACATGCGTACAGTCTGTGATAACGCTTCTGACCAGCAGTCATACATGGTAGATCGATTTCTACATACTGAACGCTTACCAGTGATGGTGTCGATACTAAGCAAGGCACCATTGGCGCGCCTGTAATTTAGAAACCAGCATGCGACGCATTCATACAACACACACAAGTGTGTTGTACCAAGGAAGGTGTGACTTCACTAAGCATCCACTCCTACGGCTGACATTCGTGACTGACTGTCAGTTTTTACCAACGGAATGGCAGTGAATACATAATCATTCTGTCGGTTGTGAATCGAGGTTATGCACTGCTACCCCCTGCCGAACCGGGTCTGATAACCATGGGGTTGATCACGTTTGACTTGCATTTGAGCCCAGACTTCCTGCTGTTTCCTGTGGAACAGTGCAGTCAGACACCACGCGAAATTTTGCACAGCGTCTATCATCTATGCACCGTAATTACTATAAAACGGTTCGATTTCAGTACACAGTTGTTTACTGAAATTCAGGATTGGTCATACTAATGCAATGGGTTGGTTAGTTGGAAAAAAAGTTGCTCCACCAAACACCCCATTACAGAAAAAAGTATAGATCCCGTTGGTTTTTGTTTCCAGTTCCTTGTTCACTGAACATACAACTGTCTCCGAGAAATACTCGCATTTGCACACAAATTCGGTTTTAACAGGAGACGCAGGGGAATCCAGCTGAATCTGTCTTTTATGGTGGTTCATGGTGGGTTCAACTGGAACATAAAGTTGACGGGAACTCGAGGACTGTGCCTACCTGATGAGCCTGAAGAATGGCGAAACCGTTCATGGCCTATCGAATAGATTTCAGCAACCGTATTAGTAATGTGTTATGTCTAGACCACACCATTCCTCTTTTGACCCATTATGTGAACATTGAAACGTTCCTCACCTGATGTACAAATAGTTCACTTTTGTGGGAGGGGGAGTATGAACTAAAGTTTTCCCCTTAATGTAATCCGGGGTTTACCTTACCATGGTTTGAATTGCAGTCAGTACGGCGAACTGAGGCAAAGACACTGCATACATTGGTCCAATCCTGAGTCCATCTATGCTATATAAGTGATAAACTCTGTGCTGTTCGACTCCAGTTCTGTTTGTCTACCCGTTGGACTCCGTGGCGCCGAAAGAAACTGCTTCGAACAGCTTTCCTTGGAGGAAGTTCACTGGATGGGACCAAATTAGGAATGTCAGCGGAGTATCACAGGGGCTTTTACCTGCCTTTTAGTGGAGAGAAAATCGTGCCAAGAAACACTAAGTGGCCCCAGCAAGTGTAAATGAAAAGCCCTAACCTTTGGTGATAAGCAGCTTCCAAAATCAGGGCCTTGAAACCACAAAGTAGGTTCGAGAAGAAGGCAGGTTAGTTCACCAATGGTCCTGGCCTTCCCCACAGTGTATACTTTAAAACCGCGAAAGCTATCCTTATGAGGACGACGTGAAGGTTGATCCTCTCAAAATCTTGACCATCAAGAAGCCCATTTGGACCACAGTACTCGGAGGTGCGACTTGTACGACCGACACTCTTCCATCTAGTTGTAAACGAAGAGAAAATTTTCTTCTTTTTGATGCCGACTTCTGGTCCAAGTTTGAGGAAAAGAGCATCAGTGAGTAGCTGTTGTGAAATGTCCCGGTTGCCTTCAGACACAACTCTGTCGTCAGCATACGCAAGGTTGACGCCTAGGCAGTTCAGTTGGCCTCTAGGCCCTGAAAAATAATTCTTCCTACGGCCAAATTAAGAGCCGCTGAAGAGCATCGTTGACGCAACCCGATATCCACACCCTGTTCTGATGATTTGGTCTGAAAGCATGGTGACCAATAGGCTCAACCGCGACAGTATGCCAGCACAATTTTCCATAAAGCTTCTGGATTCATGAAGCCGTTGGCTACGCGTAGGTGAACTTTAGACTGCTGGAGTTTGTAGCGATGTTCAAGAAAGTTCCACAAGCCGAAGGTTGTAGCAACAGAGTCTCTGAATGTTCGGAAGCCGCTCTGACTAGGTTTGGTGCTTTGATGAAAGTGTTCGGTTGGGTTGTGTCATCTTGATTAAAGTTTGGACGGGCACGAACTTAGTAATTCCATGAAATCCATCCAGGTAAAATCAGTTTTAATCAAAGAAATAATTTTAGCAGTTCTGTACTGGTTTGTGGTGCCTTCTCGGTCTGTGCAATGAGCGAATTTGCCATAATCCCATGTGTCTGCTAAAATGTCAGGTGGATTCTTGTCATACCTAACCGTCAGTATTCGTACAGTATTCGTACCTCATAAGGATACACAAATATGAGTGCTAAAATCCGCGGCTCTGTAGCTCAGTTTGTGGATGTCCTCGGACGAAAATGGAGAAGCATTACCCAGGAAGTTACTCGGACACTCCTTCTGAGTACGTTGTGATTACATTCTCACAGGAAGTGATCCTATGGACAGGGTGCTGAAATAGGAATGGTGAGCTGCAGTTATCGAGGTCATGTACATTTGGACTGACGAGGTCACAATAAAACGTGAGATCTCAGCTAAGAGGAGAAGTGAAGCGAACAAAACAAGATATCAATGAATTTGATATGGATTTCAACAAACAGCACGCGTCAGTGGAGTTCGGAAACCGGGTCAAAGATTTCAGAAACCAGAATACCCTCACATGTCTGCAAGCATCTGGCCATTGGTTAACCACTCTTTTCGTAGGCATTCTATAGGCCAGGTTTTACAGTGAAGATGTTTTTAAGCTAGCCAATCTGAGCTGTTACGTGAGTTTATTTGATTAACCCATCCACTGATTCACAGTGTGTGAAATTAGTTGTCAAGCAATAAAAAATGATTGTCTATCGTCATAGGTGCAGGCACTCATTGTAACTTTTAGTTCAGTCAGTCGCCCTCGACGTCCAATCTGAATTGCTTGCGAGATTCAGTGTTTCCGATGCACGGTGCAAGCAGGCCGACAGAAGAAAATACATCGCACCTTGAGCAGACCTTATGCGTCATCCACCTAGCCGCCGAATCACATACTTCTGACTGGTCAAATGAGGGTCCCAGTCAGTGGGTGGATGTTACCCCTTGGCTTGTGACAATGGCTGAGAGATCGATTACTCTGCCGCAGCGTAGTTCTTGGTCTGGAATTGACTGATCCATTGCCCACATGCCGATGATTGGCTGGCCACAATACAACCACTCATGAAGTGGCAAATCTAGCACACTAACGCCAAGCTGGTGAGCTTTCTTCTAACAACCAGCCCAAAACTTTGTTCGTTGTATAATGCATTCCAATTTGACAGGTCAAGCAATCGTAAGTCGATTGAATGATAAGCATTCCGGAGTGCTGGAAACAGAAACACGAAACTGCAAATTCGACCTGCACTTGAGAAGTCGGGATCACTGTGAAGCTGTTTCATCCTTGTTTGGAATCATTAACAGTGAACATTTCACGACTAGACGGGGTGATTTGAACCCTAAACCTTTCAGCCAGTAGTTGCAGACCAAACCGTGGATTAAGGACCTTGGATGGAAGTACCGTAGTCACGTTATACAAACATCAGGGAATCAGGTATGAAAAATCGGAACTGAAACGGAACAACTAATTAGTTTTGTTGCTTTTTTACATGCTATCGACTGTGTCCTCATCTGTTCTTGATGAATCAGTTACATCACAAGGGACGGTCCCAGTGACGTTAGCTTGACTACTGCTGCCTCAAAAACAAAAGTCAAGGACAGATATGGAGGGTAATGGAATGAACAATTTTTTGGCTTCGCCAAATACTCTCATTTGCACACCGATCTGCTTGTAACGGAAGACTCACAGGAATCCCAGCTGAGCATCTCGTTTATGCTATTCTTCAACTAAATGGGTTGTACATTGCCCGTCTCAAGTTTCATTTGGGCAGCACACTCAGTTGGAGAGTATCATAAATGAGAGACTCAGCTGGATTCAGGTGAGTCTCCCGTCAAAACCGAATTCCAATGCAAATAAGGGTATTTGGCGAAATCTGTCCAATTTGTGTTTAAGTAAAACATAAATGTCAGGAAGGTCAGATGCCTAAAAATGATCCCCAGAATGCCCGAAACCTACTGAGATACTCAAATCCCACCAAAGCTGCAGTAGGGAAGCCGTCAAGCATCCGGGCCAGAAAAGCCAGCTATCGATTGGACGACCAATCAATTCAGCAACCACCGACGATGACAAGTGTTCAGGCATGCCAGAGAAGCACGGCCAACGATGATGAGCATTCACCCAAAGTCGATCGAACTGCCTGAATTCAAGGCCAACATTGTTCTTTAAATATCGCGATGCCCATTTTAACTTTTGCACTCTTCTGTTGTCAATAAAGCTGTTGTGTTCCTTTTTGGAGAGTCTTTTTCCGACACTAAAGCACTGGAGTGGGGACGACAGTTAGTTACAGCAACAAGGTTGACGGAAACTCGGAGAATGAGCTTACCTGATGGGCATGAAGAAGGACGAAACCGGTAAAGGATGTCGAAGAGTTTTCAGCGACCCTGTGAGTAGTTTCATTCAAGCCTTTTGGCTTCTTTTGTCCAAAGTTGCACCTACCTGAAGTATCAGGTGAACGATGTGACCATTTTGCCCGACTTCTTGAATCAGTAGCTTTTCTGGTTGTGTCGACCGGTTGACCCGCCTGCCACGACTTCCCACTCTGGTAGCGCCACAAACGTTGGAAATCTGGTAGACAATTTTTGTTTGGTTGTAGTCGGTTGCGGGATTTTCAGTATTCCTAACACCGCTAATATTGCTAACCTTACTGAATGCACACAGTCGATCCAAAGAAGCAGATTATGGTCACGTGATGCCACTCAATGAACTGGCGGGATTTGAACGACGGAAAAAGCTTAACGGCACGTATATGCGAGCGATTGTTTAAAATGTAAGCACTCGAAAATAATGTGTACGTGATGAACGGTAATGATAACTTGTGGAGCTGGCTTCCGTACAAACGAGTAGTTTGTTGCGGCATCAGTTTCACCGGCTAAATGAAACTGTGAATACTTTCCAAACGCTACTAACGTCAAGTGAAAAACTGATATCATCCTAACGACGACTTTTGTTTCCTGAATGCGTAGTAAAATCTTGGCGTTTTACCAGGGAACTTTGATGAATAAGTTCGATAATAATACTTAGCAGAACAGAGCTGGCGAATACGAGAGCTGTTGCACCACATGCAACGGAAGCGGAATCTCCAACCAGGACCACAAATTTTTAGCTACGAACAATTGACTACCAAGACGAATGTTGTTTTCCGTGCGTCCATCAGAATGGCGTAAATTGCGAGGTTAACAACATATGACGTGACAGAGGGGTATGAAGGAGATTACAAGTAGTTTTGTGTTGTTGGTGCGGCCCGCCTTCCAGGGCGGGTCCCCGTGACCCCTTCACATTTGGGTGGAGACGTTTCAAGAAATGGCAGCTGATCGATATCAGTAGCATTCATCTTGTCAGTTTTTTCCAGATTGTTTGATTCAGAGCTTGTGGGTGTATGCTCCTCAGAGTGCTTATGGTGAGCCGGGCCGGGGCTTGAACGTCGGAGATGGGACATCCTACCGATGGAGGATAAGACACCGACCAAGATATGCGCCACCACTGAGCATTCAGCTTTTTAGTATGGAAGCGGTACTTGGCAGTGGTCGAGGAAGGGGAAGCTGACCACGGAAACAAACTTCATATCAAAATACACCTCTGTCTTATCCGTCACTGTTAAGCCCGAGGCAGCCCCCCCCCCCCCATATAACCCACTGACCGAGAGGGTTGTAGTTCGTACCTACACCGTTTCCTTTCTGAATTTTCCATTCTAAGATTTAGCAAACTGGTTGCATTATAAGGGGATTTTGTAATTGTCAATGGAGATTTCGTCCTGTCAGTAAAGCCAATCTATGCTTAAAATCCAGGAAGCACTGTATAGCTGTTTCATTCTTAGTGTGAATCCTCAGCAGTGCACATCTCACGAAGTCTCGAACCCACGACACCCCGGCTAACAGTTTGAACACTCAACCGTTCGGCCACGAACGGCTGAGCAACATTGTGATTGACTCGTACTCACACAAAATATAGCGCCACTCGTTCTTCAGTCACGCGCAAACCACGTCACGTGGTCTCGTATCGTGTGACGACTTCTCAGCTGGATCTTAAAAAAGAATGAATAAACACATAATTGGGAATCAGCTAATTCATCAGAAATGAACTATACGATTAGTAGCTTCTTTCTGGGAGGTTCTGCTGTGCAGTAGTTGTCCGCGTACGCAAGACACATGTGTCAAAGACATCATGGATCCCTTATCTGATCTAAACTAATCACACTGCTCGCGGCCAAACGGTGTAGTGTTCAACCACCGACCGGAAGGTCACGGGTTCGAAACTCCCTGCTGGA
>SJOL01010838.1:69516-87638 GCA_004794785.1 Opisthorchis felineus
ATGATCAGCTGAACCGCGCTGCGGCAGAATATGCTAGTCAAGTTTCACCATACAGATTCTTAGAAATCGCATGGGTCTTTAGTGTTTCAAATCCCGGTTTCTTTTCCCCAAAGGCTACACCTTTAAGGATCTTCTCTGAGAGGAACTTTACTGTTGGGTGTAGTTTTATGCCCTCTTGAGGCTGGTCCTTCTGGGGAAAGGTAAAAGAGAATCAACAAAACACAGAGGTTCACCCACAACTAAGTGGTCAACATACGAACAGTGATAAGTCAGCTACCTCCTGTATGACGAGATTTTGGACTACTGAAGGTGTAGATGCATACACTAGACTTCCTGTAGTTTCTGTTCTGATTTTCATAGACAATACCTTACGCCAACTCAGTCACTCAGCTGTGGTGGAGTTATTCTATAGGTCTTCGCATGGATACTCACCAACCGAAGACCCTCTCCACTGATCGCATAGTTTAACCGTAAATTTTCTGAGTCATGTACACCGTACAACTCACACCTTACTGGGATCTACATTTTGTTGGCATCTTAAAGCTTCGCTTAACGGTTCTAACCTCTCAACTCTCCAAAGGGAGTCTGTTGTAGCCGTGACACTCTATCTGTTTGCAAAATGAATCAAAGTCGCTTGGGCTCACCATTGATTCCCGTGCCCACGAAAGAACACGAAGCCTTTCAGAGTTGAAACACTCATTCAGTTTCACTGGTCTTCATCTACTTTTAACATCCCCGTATTTGCGTTCACCAAACCAACCGCACACTGATATTTTCTCGGTTCTGTTTGAGAAATCCGTCCCGCGGACACCACTTTAACTAGGGCGCGCCTGGTATCGACTGCAGCGGGATCGATTACATTGATTGACGCCATATGTCCGCTTAGGTGCGCCGTGTAGCTCAGAGAACCGCCGTAGCTTCGACTTTTATGGTTTCTTTTCCGGACCCTACTCTGTGTGCCGCACGTTGCGCTCCAGGAATAAAAAACGGTGGTGCTACAACGATATGGGACATTTTTTAAAGACGTGTTTTCACTTCCAAACTAAATTTTCACATCTGCGTAAAAGATGACCTTTCGAAAGGTCTTTCTGAGAAGTGTCCACTCACTATCAAAGTGATCGTCGTAATTTGTTCCCGCTAGGCGTCGTTTGACTTCTAGGAACACCTCCAAGGATTTTTGGTCGACTTGTTCGGACGGACAATTCAGAGGGTGACTGTTTGTCATCCATGTTTTTGTCTTTACACTGCATCATCCTGTGTGAATGACTGGGTCGTGTGGCGAATCTCCGACCTGTTTTGTTTTCCTGCTCCATTTCTGACTTTTTGCTGTAACTGTGATGATCTAATGTATGAACTTATTCGGAGAACCAACTCCGAACGTAACTGGGTTACACAACTGCCAATGGAATAACCGTTTTCGTTGGGACAGCTTTAATTGGTTGTGTTTTATTGTCCTTGACAGATGAGTTCTATTTTTTGGCCCTCCTGGAACTTTCCACGTGAGCTTTCCAAACAGCCCGTTTTCGGCTGCACATGACACGCCTGTACGCGTCAGTGATCAATAGATCAGCTGATTCGCACGTTCGTTAGCTTTCTGGTTTGGCTAAGCGCATCAGGCTATCAAGCGGCTATCCAGACTCGGGTTCACGGTATTAAGAAGGCATTAAGAAAACTGTGGTCCACAACAAAACTAGTGGCGCAACCCAATCTTCAGGATCTCATGTCACCGACTTGGATCCAGTCCACAACACAACCACCGGAAGTGGATGGTGCCAACCACCAACTTCGTGTTGGCATCTGTTATCCCCGACCCGATGCCAAGGAGTCACTTTTGAGAATTGAAAGCTAGAAGTCCAAAAATTGGGGTACTAAATCCTTCGAAGTGTTGAGGGCGAAACCATATTCCGTTGCTTGGCCGCCATGCCACCCGAAGGAAGCAAGAGCACTGAGGCAATGCCAGGCTGCCCAAGCCTAGACAGGAGCAGTCGAGCTTTTGAGGTTGGATTCGAAACACGAACCTTCCGGTCACTAAGCTACCGAGGCAAAATGGATGACGACAGTCAAGAAAGTTGTCTGCCATGCAAGATAATGAGATAGTGATGGTCTGTGGAAAAAGCTCCTTTTAAGCTCCATTTCCTGTTCACTACTGTAAGTAATCTTTTTCGACCGTCATCACTGCGACCACTCGAAGAGGGACCTCTCAAGGGAGAGTTCAGTACCCTTAAGAATTCACATCAGTATTCTCCGTCAGTCGTGGACAGTTTCATTACTGCCCTCTCTTCGAATCGAAGTCAACTGTTCTCCGTCTTCTCGCTTCGGAAGACTCCTAAATCCTTTTTCTCTCAAAGCTACGCTTCGCATCTTTTTCACACCACGCATATCGCTTTAAGCGTTCCTCATATTCGCCCATCTCTCATAACTGGTAGGTTTGCAATAATCCTAACTGTAGGTACCTTGTTCAAGGTTTTAAGAAAAGTTGATCGTATCAGTAATTCTAAAAGCACATCAATCAAAACATTTCACCTCGCAGGTGCGTCGAAACCCCATTCAGACTTATTCCTTGGGAGGGCATTTGAATAAACATGGGGGGGGGGCGACTTACCTGGAATTTGGACAGTCAAGTTTTTGTTCATGTCCGCTTTTCTCATCTTGCAATGTTTATATGGCTGCACGCTGCGAAGCTGTGTGTGAACTTGATCGGGACAAAAAATGACTGTTTTGTGGAAACTTTCTGAGAAAACGAGTGGTACATTATTTAGGCGGGTGCGATTATTGATCGGTTTCGTTTCCAAACCTGTCGTGAGAACCTTGTTATCTGCTCTGTCTATCAATTGTCTTCTATTGAAGCACGAAACTGCTAACCGGAAAGTCCGCGCTTGGAACTCAACCCTGGTTTTTCGGTTGGTCTTGTCCAGACTTGAGCAAGCTGGCAGTATCTCAGACCTCGTGATTCCATCGATTTGGGCCGAAACGGTTCGATAGCTGTATTGTTATCATTGTGTTTCATATACGTTTCTGGAGTGCTCTAGGGGGTCAGTTTGGAAGCCAGTTTTTATGCGAAGTCTAACACCTGGCTTTTAGTGGGTTTGACCTGACTTTTAACCGACAATCCTTTCGGTGCCCAGCTGCCACGCAAACTGAAGGAAGCAAGAGAGCTAAGATACTGCCAGGTTGCCCGAACCTAGACAGGAGCAGTGGAGATGCCAAGTTTGGGTTCGAACCACTTCCGTTCGCGCTTTAGCTAATGAGCCACCTCGGGTTCATGTTCCAAAAAGCCCCCTAATCAGTAATTGGGCACTGACGTATCCACTCACTTCGTTTTAATGTTTCCTCTCTAGTTGATCCTTCCTTCTGTTTTATTTTAAGAAGACCGATTAAGCCCATGCCTCGTCCCATTCTGTCAGTGTCCGAATGCCAAACCAACCAGGGTTCATGGGTCAGAACTGAACTCGGGGACTGCACCTGGCTGATGAACTCAAGAAAGTCGAAACTGGTCGTTGGTTGTCGAATAGTTCTCATCAACTTTGCGAGTAGTATGTTCCCTCTATACAATAAACTAAAATTCGTTTTTGACTCGGCTTTCAAAGGGGAAATTCAGACCGTAGACTAGGGGCTCGGCCTACTCAGTTAATACAGAACGAATCGGAAGAGTTCCCATTGTCTCATTTGATGGGAGAAATTCCAGGAGTCTAACAAACCAATCAGAGTTCCTGGTGGACCTCGTGCACCGTGGAGACTTGTGAGTAGGAAGTGAATCACTAAAACTAGGACGATCACTTTTGACCGGAATCGATTTTTCATCAAGTGTCTTGAAAAGCGGTGGACCAACTCCGAAATGAGTTCGAAGAAGCCGAAAGAGTTTAGGCACTGTTAGTTGTTGTTCCACAGTGAGAATACTGGTGACTACACAGCGGATTTATTAGGTGAAATTGTCCGGCGGTTCGTCCACGGAGGGTGGTCTTTATCAAGGAACAGATGACTGACATTACATATGTGGCTAGCCAGAGACTGGTCAACATACTCTCATATATGCTGCGTTTGGTCGGACGACCGTACCAACTATGTCTGTGGATTGTACCGGTTGTCACTGTGTTTACATGGCGCAGACCAGCAGACAACTTTCGGTTCGAATCAGCGAACATAAGCTACACTCTTGGGCCCCTCCAAGAAACGCTAGCGAATTGAACAAAATGCAGCGTAGCTCAGTAATCGCACTTCACGCATTAGCTGGGAACCACCGGATCAACTTTGATTGCGTGCATACACGCAGCAAACTGTCGATGTATATTTACGGAGATGCTGCGTTGCATCACGTGATTCCTTTGTGTGTCAACGGGTCTGCTAGTGTTGAGTTATCTGAAATTTAGTCCGACCTACTTCAAGCACAAGAGAACCCCCGTGACACGACAACTCAGTCCCAAGGTCGAGTCAATGTGGCACAGACACCCATACGCAATTGGCCGGATACATGAAATGAACATAAATCACAGCACATCTTACAGTTTTCTGACCGATTTCTGGCTTATCATATGTGTAATGTCCTAATGTGTGTCATTTGTTCGTCGACCAAGGCAATCTTCGGTGTTCGAAACATCGGACAGTTTCATCTAATATACCTGCTGTGTAGCAACCAGCAGTTTTCGCTATCTGGAAGAGTACTTCGTGCGTCCACAAAACGGACTTGTTTCAGATCTGGATAACTTGTGATGCCATCTGTTGAATATGAAACGAATTTCTGTGCGCGTTGGAGAACACAGAAAGCGTGCAACCTTTCCTCACAAGAATTTCTAGCATTTCCAAAAGAACTCGGCTGTTGCTCTGCACGCACTGACGGAAAACCACGATGCTTTATGTGACCAAGTTCAGCCGCTTCACTAAGGTATGCAGAATGGTGGGGGCGAGATGGCTCAGTGGTTAGAGCGCGAATTTACTGACCGTGGTTCGAACCCAACCTCTGCCTCTCAAGTTCCCCTGCCTAGGCTTGGGCAACCTGGCAGTATCCCACCCCTCGTGCTTCTTTCTGGCGGCATGGCAGTTAGGCACCGAAAGGGTGCTACGGCTGAACGATTTATACTGAATGTTACTGTGTGGAGGCTCCGGCACAGTCTGCCTGCGCTAATGGAGACGATGATCAGCCTATGCCCAACGCGCGGTTCGGGTTCATAAGTACTAACCAATAGCATGACCAGCGGACTTCAGCTCCAACCCACATACATGTAACCGCGCACACCCTAACGACCGATCGCACAATGATAGACGCCACTCAACCCTCGTTTCTCCCGTCCTTTGTGATTCCTACTGTTTTTCTCCTGATGAAGGCCGCTCGCGGTGAGAGAAATGTTGCGTTATTAAAAACGACCAACGCTTTTTCACCGTTTGTCAACCCAAAGAAAGAACGTAGTCGTTTATTCACGTACAACGAACTAACCGGTTACAAGCTGTCGGATACGAAAGTGTAGATCTCATTTGCAAAGAATATCTGAAAAGGGAACATTCTCAAGCGTCTTCTTGAACTTTCCTATACGTTTTTTGAATAGTAATCAATAATGAACAGGCACTACAAAACGGTTCCATAACTCGAGCAGATGCGGAGAAGGTACTTTGACAACTGACAAGATACTACTCACATGTCTCATAAGTGACACACACCGTAACACTAAGACCAACTGCGGTCAGAAAATCCACATACATGTAGCTAGCGTTCCTATACAAGGCACTGAATATGAGTACTGTACCTCGGTTAGCCAAGCCGATGATAGCAGTACTGTTCTGAGGTGACCCCGAGTCCAACACCCTGAAAGGAAAACAGTAGAAACCAGGCCTTGGTTATTGCATCAAGTTTTTTGCGTCCTCATACTGCCGTATGCGAAGGCTTGTAGGGCCTACAATGAAGCTATCAACCAGAATCGGTACGTCGTCGGTTGTGTTGTCCTGAATCAGGTGGCTAGTTGAGCTGCAGATCCAAATTCGAAATGTTTGTTGGAGTACGTCTCGTAATCCTGGTTGGCCTGTACAATACGGTCTGATCTCTGATTTTTTCCATAAGCTCTGCTTTGGGACACTCCGAACGGCTCCCAATGGACTGCGAAGAAGACGCAGTTGTTCGTTGACAAAGATGAATGACACAGGTTGTCTGGTTTCTAACACGTCCACCTAAGACCCCCTTGGTAAAACGAAGTCAGGTATTGATCTTTCCACATAAAAAATAGTTTGGTGTAGATGTTGCAGACATACTGAAGGAATTACCTCGCTTGCCATGCAACAAGAAACGCTAACCGGATGGTTTGGTATCATAGTAAATCCAAATGTGTTTGCCACAGAACTGCTGGTGGTGTAACACTACTGATGAAACGTGCGAGTAGTATCTGGTCAAGCAGTTTAAGGCATCATTCCTGCGTTTGGTGGGAGACTGATTTGAAATTAGTGAACCACCTTACAGTGTTTGTTGACTACTATGTGATATTTAAAAAACGTCCAGAGAAGCTCAGAAGGACAATTGAGAAGGTTGACTTTTTCAAAACTCTGTGCAAAATTGGATTCTACCATCGTGTCTGATGGTTTGTAACCGCTTAGCTCGAGCTTGTTAATTGACAGCCCTTCACTCGTAGGGGATTTTTTCGCCAGTTTTGCGTCATGAATATCCTCTCTGCGCCGTACACTCAAAATACCCTTCTTTGGCGCAGTGCTTTTAGCGCATTTCAACATGGACTTTTCTGTTTGTCCAGTCAAAGTAAGCAGGAATCGACGTACAAATCTGGAGGATTTGACAGATTTTTCTAGGCGTCCATAAGTGTTTCTTAACTTTCGGATAACTTTTACGTTACTGCTGACTCACTGTAAACTGTTCTCTTGATTCATTTTGAGAAACGCGGAAAATTTTGCACCTTGTCCGATTTATGACATGATTGTGCCAGGGTACTGTCACAGACAGTGACCGTTTTTGTTCGACTGATTAGTATTTTCACAACAGACAGTTCATGCTCGGGTAATTGGTCGAAAGTATCTCTAACCATCATCATCATGAATACGGCTAATCATGAGGTCTTACGCAGTAGTATTTGCGTCGTATGTACTTTTTTAGGTGGGGTGGGGGAGTGTTCAGTACCTGGTGTAACCATTCCGTTCCAAGCCACGAGGATTCTGAGTAGCTATTTAGACGCTAAAAGCATTTGGACACGCCAGCTGCGACAGTTAACACGCGCTGTCCAATCAAGCGGCACTGTGTGCGCAATTGGTTTTCGCTTGGACACTTTGGTTGCTATGGTTTCACTATGTGATCGACTGTGCATAATCGATAAATTTCCGCTTGTTTTTTCTCTGCAACGCGTGATGCTTGTTTACGTTTTGCGCCCCTGCAGTGCCTTGAAGTGGAAATAAGGGGCACAAGTTTTACGGCTTTTAGGTAGTGGGGATTTTGTGGTTTCTGAGTGAAAGAAACATGTATGTTGAAAAGGCATTAAACGCTGCACCTCCCATCACGAAGCTGTAGGGCAGATATCCACCCTCCACGCTCCGATTAGTGGCTAGTTGAGTAGCAGCGTGAATAAATTAAACTGTCACAGGATATAGTGCCACTTCGCCTCATGCATTTCACGTGATACTCTCTACTCAGTTGATGACTCCTCAGATGGAGTCACTGATGGGCGCTTTTTTTCAAAACGATTACTTATGCGAGCCCGGAATAGCTTAGCCTGCCAAACCGCAAGGTAAACACCGCTTGTCGGTCTATTGCGGCCGAAGTGTTCCGGGTTAGAACCTCCAAAGAGGATCGTTGAATGAACAAAACAGTTGTACAATGATTCTCAGCTTTCCAGCATAGACAGTCTCCATTTGCAGAATGAAAACGAAACTCAAAGGTCCTTATCTTTGTAGAATGGAGAATATTCCGAGCAGTCACATGAGCCTTTCCTTTCGAAGTCACCACTCAATAAGCCAATCAACGCCAAGTCGCATGGCGTGAGCTGCGTGTCTGAGGATAAGATGGAACCGTGTCCTACCAGGGTAGTAAAACCAGTAATGAGCCACTCGGTTCAGCTGCTACTTGGAAGATCATCGGATCGAATCTACTCACAGGTCCGTCAGTTGCACACTGCTGATGATTCCCAACAAAGACGGAGCAGATATGTCGTGCTTCTGGGCTTTTCCAGTACAAACTGGCTTCCCATTGCTTTCAGTTTTACGAACGAGCTCAAATCAGCTGCTCTGTTTAGCAACAGTGACTAACAGTTGTACTTGGATAAGACCAACTGATTTTCAACTTTCTGTAGGCTGAAATGGCCAGCATGCATAGTGGCAGCGGATGGACCAATCAGAAATCAGGCTGAAGGTCATTTTGAAGCATAGGCACAGATTAAACAAACTTCACGCTCCAATAAGTTGAATGGCGTAACGATAAAGTCTGTCTCTGCAATACTAGTCTTGATCGTCATCATCGTCAATAGGTATTGCGACCACCATTCACGTTGATTAGCGTCCTGTTTTGCAACGTCTTTAGCCAAGCACAGGGAGGGACACTTGAGCCCCATTCTGGAAGGCAGATGGTATCTACAGTACCCAGACTTTTCGTAATCTTCTCCAGTCCCTTCTGTCACGTTAGACTGTCCAGCACCAATATTTTTTTCCGCCTTTTCAGCCCAAAACCGAGAAGTGTGTCCGCTGTGGTAAATCCGTTTATGCCAACGAGCGAATGGAAGCCGGCGACAAAATCTGGCACCGACTTTGCTTCCGCTGTTCCGTGTGTGATATGTCGCTCAAGTGAGTTATGCGTGACTTACCATTTCATCGTAGCATGTTGTTGGACCAGATTTTTGCTCCATCGAAGTCCGCGTAAGAACAAATCACTTAGCTTCAGTTGATCCTCAGGAATGCGTCACCAACGGCCAGCGCTCCATTTAGCTCTTTGGTGGCGGTCTGCCGTGAGGGCTTTGCGCTTTGCCACAGTCCATTCAACGCGCTCTTTCATCACGCTTTCATTCTAGCTCAGTCCTCATGGTGCATGCTTAGTGATGAACTCGAATTCGTATAGTGTAGTAAGAAAGTATGAAAGTTCCGCCCATGAAAGCAACCTTCCCCCTTTTCGGGGGAAGGTTTCCCCACTTTTACACTGACAGAGCTATAGAGACAGTGGACTGCAGTATTTCCACATTTTTCCGACCCAAATTCCTCTTGTGATATCCGCGAAAGCTACGTTTTTCTGTTTGGTGCTTAGACAATTCAGCACAAACTTTTGCGTGATTCGAGTAGAGCAAAGACGCTCCTGTTCTTTTTCAGTGTGTTCACCTCTGTCTTTTCATAATACAGATACTAGACCGTATGTGAAGATCTTTCAAACCAGGTCAACGGCTTTCTATTCAGGATCATTCACTACAATTTGGTGCGAATCGCGAAATGAGGATAGTGCTACTTTGGAAAGCAAATGTGACCGTGCTCCTTGTGTTGGTTGTTAAGCCACCCCATCATCGTATTTCTTCGGATCTGAAATAGAACATGAAGATCTAAGGTGTTCTCACGGGTGGTCCACCATGATACATATGGAAGTGTATGGAGATGCAACTAAACACATGTGTGGAACCCTGGGCAGCTGGTTCACCATTCTTCTCAAACTATTTCCTTTTGGAGGTATTTTCGCACCTGATACGTCAGTCAATTTGTCTTAGGTTCGGAAACAAACCCTAGACCACTGCCTTCACGCACCCAGTCATTCCCACCGCTCTTATCGCAAACTTGTTACCAGAACGTATTATTAACCTTCAAGCGCAAAGTAACATTGGTTATTGTCCATACGTATGTAGTACACTACTCATAAGGCTGCTGAAAACTCTTTGGCAGCCCACGAACGGTTTCGCCCAACCGAAATGTGAGGCGGCTTGGTGCAGCACATTCAGTTGGGGCGGACCAGCATAAACGAGAGATTGAGCTTAATTCAGTTGAGTATCATGTGCAAATTGGAGTATTTGTCGAAATAACATTGGTGAGTCATCGGTGAGCTATACTCACTTGTAAGTTAAGTCGGAATGGGACTACTGTTGCAACCGTGCAGATTTGAATTGGATAGCTGGCGAGTGTATCCGAATTTCACTGCATCTTACGCACGATGGATTACAGAACAAACACAATCTCGACGAGTGAACAAAGAACACAGCAGATGACCAGCCAAATGAAATGATCGATACAACACACCAACCAATAATATGACGGAAATCTACGAATAACACCCCCGCGTCTCACAGCCATTAGCTGTTAGAGCGCATATTTTTAGGAAGTGTGTGAACAATGTCTGTTCGGCTCCTCGGTGCCACTTCGATAACCTGTTGCTGGGCTTTGGTTGCGTAGTCCATGAAAAAATCGTTCCAGGCTGTCCATTCCGGCGAGCTACACAGTTTTGCAAGATTTTCGGTGCCCACAGGCAACGAGGGCTCCAATGGACATCAACGGTACAGTGACAACGTCGAATAAACAGTATCGCCTAGTTTGCTGATTAACACAAGCGGTCGTTTGCGAGGACCCGTATCATGCGTTCTTTACTCAGTGCATAACATTGCGAAAACATGACTCTGTTACACGGCCGCTGAAGCTTTATGTAGAAAATGTGAAACCAGCCATTCAAAGTGGTTTTGCAAGTCTGCCAACACTAAAGGCATTTGCGCTGTGTCCCGTTTTTGACATTCGAAACGTCTGATACCACATTGTGGACTCATACAAAGTGTAGCGTCTACTTGGAGTCATTCGCTGCTCAGGATCGTCTGTGTGTGTGTGTGTGTGCCCACTCCTTACCTGGCCAGTATGTGTTATCGGGCAGTATTGATGAATTGATAACACCTCACGTGACCGTCTTGTCATCGGGATCTTGCTACCAATGTCAAAACTGACTATGACTCCAAAACGTAGGGCACCTGAGGTGACGTGTGTGTCTAAACTCAATAGGGTATTTATGGATGGGGTATCATCTGTGTCTTCCAGTTACAACGTTGGCTACAGTGCTCGAACACTGCGATTCGGGCGTTGGTCCATCGATCGTTGCGCAGAGTTCAGTCATGACGGCCGATTAACCTGTGGTTTCGGTTCCTCTGATCACGGATGGGTTGCTAAACGTGGACACGAATAATTTTGAGTGTCCAAATGAACGATTGTACACTCCCACAAACTTTTTTGTGGAGCGCTGTCGTTACTTGTCATTCCGGGTGGTTATTTTTATCCTGCAAGCTTGTTATTAGTTGATATGCAGCCTCATCAATGTGCTGTCACCCTACAACGATCGATCGGTGCCCCTGCAACCAAGCGGCAGCAACAACAAGATGATTGGCCAGTTCCATTTTCGATTTTCTGTAAACTTAGAATGAATGCTTAATCTATCTAATCTCCAAACTTCACTGCGTTTCTCTTGGCAGTTCTGAACTGTGATGCCAGTAACCTTACTCCCCGTTACACACAACCTAAAGTGGTTACTGGGCCATCGCTAGAGCCATCGGGCTCGAACAAGTTTGCTTGTTTAAGCGTTACAGTTCAGATGTGTTTAGCTTGTGCTGGTGTGGAAGTGGTAACACGCTCATCTGGCATGTCGGACGTCAGGACTTCAAACCCCGGCACGACCGAGGATATGCAATGCCAATGAACTCTAACAAGAGTGAAACTCGCACCCAGTAGTTTGATATGGACATTTCTTGGGGCAGGAGAACTACTCAAACAGGAGCTATGTGAATTTCACAATCACCTGCAACAAATCCAAAAAAATGATCGGTCGATGCATCAAAATTCGCTTCGTCTGAAGCAGCTCACCGCAGTTAAGTTGATCCAATTTGGGTTGATTATCGGCAGAAAAACGGAAAATTGTATCGAGTTTTTAACAAAAAAGACCACCAATAACTATTCTAAATAAGTGTCTCGTGCAGTGCACAGTCTATTCAACCTCATTCGTACTGAATACCGTATAGATATCATCAACTGGTCTAACCTCAAACAAACAGACTTCGATCGTGACCTTGTAGAACCCCGAAGTTGATCGATTTCAATCCGTCAAACCTTTACATCAACACGAAATTTTCAGGAACCTTCCATAAATCTAAGCACAGTTACCCTGGAGTTGGAAAAACGTATGACAGACGAACGGGATGGGCCCTTAGGTTGCCGTGTAAATAAAGTGATACCATCCACCCTGGGAGTTTCTACTCTTCAGGTGAGACAGTATTACTCAAGAGAACAGACTAGGCTTCATTGATCCCTTATCTTAGTACACAGAACACAGTAGCTGTCCAGTGGTTGCTTGTAACACCCCATAGAAGAAGCACTACCTATGTACTATTGTGGAACTTTCAGATGGCTGCCTGTCAAGGGCCACTAATCTGTCATTCCACCTGTCAAGGTTTGAGTATTATCAATTTCATATAAAGTCGAAGAATTCCTATTTTGTGTCCGGTTTTGTCCATAAAGTAGAATTCACAATGTCCAGACGTTAAGTATATCCTGAAAATGTTGAAAGTACACTTACTTAACGCTACGGTACTTGTGCTCACGGGGGCAGATACAAAAAGCCACGTGTGTATTATCTTGAGATAGCATACTACTCACAAGGCTTAGTCCCAAGTTCTGCTTGGGAATCGGATCGAATAAGGGTTAAAAACGCTGGAACGAATCATTCTTTGTAGTGGCTCGGAAAGCTTCGGAGCATCGCATAACAAAAAAGCAGTAGACTCATTGTATGTGTCTGAATTGCAAGTCTGTGCATGTAGCATCTACTGTGTTCTGTCAGTCAGGCGTTGTCGGATTCTTTAAATCACTATTCTACGCTTCCAGTGGATCGATTACCCCGACTGTCGAAGTGCATACGTGCTTGACGAAATACACTCTGTTGCAAATTACTTTGGTGTTGTTGGGGGACTCAAGCGTACAGTTTGGTGCTCAGGCAGAACTTGGGACTAAGCCTAGTTGATGGACCGGAAGAAGGGCTCTCGAAGAGTTCTCATCATACTTGCGAGTAGTATGCTATGTCAAGATAATACATACGTGGCTTTTTGTATCTGCGCCCGTGAGCTCAAGTGCCATAGCGTTAAGTAAGTGTGCTTTCAACCTTTTCAGGATATACTTAACATCTGGACACTGTGAATTCTACTTTATGGACAAAACTGGACATAAAATAAAAATTCTCCGACTTTATATGAAACGTCCGTTTAATAGACAATTTTGGCGCATTGAACTGTGACCCGGCAACCGAGACGGCAAGAATATAATTCCACAGAGTAATAATGCTCAGGTGGAATCGGTGTGGTAGTTCCACCTGCCAACTAGCCAACCTTTCGCTTACTGCTGGACCGGCTACCACCGATCCCGAACAAGCTACGACACGACATTCAGCTATCAGCTTGCCGCTGAGTGCGGCTCACATTAATTTGTGCTATGTAATGAAATCGGTTCTCGAAGATGCTAATCACGTTTGTCAATTTGAGTCACTTGTGGTGTCAAAAAGACATATCACGAAGGTTCCGGGGTCATGTGTACCAAGCTACGGTAAGGGTTGTGCTATCCTGTGGTTGCGAGATATCAATTCTAGGGGGCAGATGAGCTGAGGCGTCTTCAGGTTTTGGACAACCCATATCCCAGAAATGTTGCTACTATCGGATGGCTTGGACAAATTCTTGACGAGGTAATTGTTAACTGTGTGTTCGGTCGGTTTGAAGCCGACCTCTGCCTCTAGACTTCCCTTGTTTAAACTTGGGCAACCTGGCAGTATCCAAGCCCTCGTGCTTCCTTTGGGTGGCATGGCAGCTAGGCACCGAAAAGGTGTTAAAGCTGAACGATTTTTTTAGTTTTATTTATTCGGTTGGATAGCAGATACTTTAGTTAGGGAAAACATCCGTCATCA
This sequence comes from Opisthorchis felineus, assembly GCA_004794785.1. NCBI lineage: Eukaryota > Metazoa > Platyhelminthes > Trematoda > Opisthorchiida > Opisthorchiidae > Opisthorchis > Opisthorchis felineus. The sequence continues at coordinate 83,372 of SJOL01010838.1, forward strand.
TCAACTTCGGTGAATCAGTCACGTGTTATACATGACCTCCGTGTCTTATCTAGGATGGTGCAATCTGTGATCCGGATAACGGTTGATTTTGTCGAGAGATTGGAAAAGATAACGAGGATTCTGAGAAGTACACCTTCCAGGACGAGGTACCCGTGGCCCTTCCTGCGCTTGGCTGAAAACTCCGCAACAAATGGTGGGCAGTTGATGTCAGTGGTGTTTATGCTGTCAATTTCTCTCCAGATTTTTTGATTGAGCTTCTGGGTGTGCCTACATGCCCCTTCCACACCCAACTTTTTCTTCCTTCATCTTGAGGCTTTAAATCTAACTGAATAAGCCTTGTTTTTACGAGGTGCTGAAAGGTTGGTGTAAACGCTGATGTTCTTGTCTCTGGTGCTGAGGATGATGATGTTACACCGAGTTTCAGAAGGGTTTAGTAGGCAATCGGCAGTTTTATAGCTGAACGGCGTTTCGCTTTTTACGCAAAAGCTTCGTCGGGCTAAGTGAGTGGGCTATCAAATTGACTGAGTCTCAAGGCGGACGGACTAACAATCAGCATGGTCTCTTTCGGGCAACGCGTTACATCAGTGTTGAATGTCAGGTGTTAAAAGGTGTTGTCGGTTAGTGTGAGTTGGGGGAATTAAAACGCAAATGGAAAGACAGAGTCCCTGAATGAGATTCGAACCCGCAACATCTAGCTTGTCCTGGGAGTACTGCGCCCACTGGGCCACCTCAGACGCTGCTCTGTATCACAAATGTGCACCGAGGTTATATATTGATTTGCCACTCCTCGTGCAAAACGAGTTTGTCCCTGTTAGCGCCATTGATGAGTCTTTTCGTGTGACTTCCACTGAGATACTAATAGATACAAGAGAGACAGAGATTTGGAAACTCGTGGATGTTGATTCGAATGATTTTGCCCTCATTTTAGGCCCAACTTTGGTTTAGGCAACGCCCGGAATTAGGAAACAGTTTTATTGCCTCCGGTGGACGTTTCTAGTGAAGAACAGCTACCGTCTGGGCTCACAGTCCCACGACCCTTGTTTTGTGGGTTAGCCCTTTGGAATGCAGACGTGAAATAGCTTTTTTCACGATGCAAACACGCGCACATACATGCAGCGTCAAACCGCTAAACTGCCATACACCCCCCACCCAACTACACACGGGTTGTATCAGTTCGAATGGCGAGAAAACAGCTGATCGGCCAACTTGGTCATCAACCTATTTCTTACTCTTTTCCAATGAAACGGTTGACGTTTTGTTTTTAAGATTGTTGTGTACAGTGACAACTTGGAATGCTAGACAATATGCCTACGATTTTTTGTCTTTTTTGGCGAGTGGCTGGTCACCGAACGGTGATCGTATTAGGTGTGATGAAATGCGATACTCGGATGGCGTCTCATAATACGGGAGGGACCATAAACACCCACTCGGAGCAAGAGTGTCGAACTTGACCACAGATGTTTGCTAAAACGCAGTAGAAGACTGTCTTATTGTCCCAATAGGAAGTCAGCTACCAAGACAAAACCGATCGTATTTACTGCACCACCGACAAACGCATGTCAGGTGAAAAAGTAAACAGCGAGAAAATGTGGACAAATTTGAATGCAGAATAACTTGAACGGTTCGTTCACTCAGCGCTTGTCACTTTCAGATGGGCCTGCACTGATGTGCACATCTGCAGTCAACCAATCTTGGCTGGAAGGTTTTTGTGTGGGAAGTTGACCTTGAAGTAGTTCAGTGATTCAAATGCGAGCCTACTGCATGGAAGATCCGGGGTTCGAGCCCAACTCCGGCATCTCGATTGCTCCTGTCTGGGCCTGACACTATCTTAGTGCTCGTTCTTCCTTCGGAGCTAGGCAGCGAAAGAATGTTGCAGCTGGACGGTTATTATTAGTATTCTTTAGTGGTAGGAAGTTGACCATACTCTGTATCCTCTGTGTGGCTATTTCATGGAAGCCCGTTCCTATCTCGTCACGTCAATTACAGTCAATGGTGTTCACTAAACCGGAACCGGACAAGCTTCAATCGAACTTTTGTGCACTTCCCCATTTAAGTTCGTACCATTGAGGCATCAAATGAACATCTAGTGAGTTCGATTTTAGCTATAAACATCATTAGGAGTGGCGCTTGTATCCCGTATTAATCCCACTTGGCTACTTTCTGGAAGGTCATCTGTGTCCTTATCATACCAGGCTGCTTGTACTTTCATATTGTGGAACACAGCCTTACCTTCAGTGGAAGATTTGATCGATCTTCCCAGCTGGCTTTACTATACGCTGCGTACAGTCGTACGGTTCAAAACATCTTCTTGCTTGAAAATGATACTCCTTCCTCTCTTAATATTAGGAGAACCAGCTCCGAACGTAACTGGACTACACAACTACCAATGGAATAGCCGTTTTCGTTGAGACAAATTTAATTGGTTGTTCTTTACTTGCCCTTGACAGATGAGTTCTATTTTTAGTATCACTTTTTGGCCCACCTAGAACTTTCCACGTGAGCTTTATAATCAGCCCGTTTTCGGCTACACATGACACGCATGTACATGACACATGTACGCGTCAGTGATCAATAGATCAGCTGATTCGCACGTTCATTGGCTTTCTGGTTTGGCTAAGCGCATCCGGCTATCAAGCGGCTATCCAGACTCGGGTTCACGGTATTAAGAAGGCATTAAGAAAACTGTGGTCCACAACACCTGCTGAAATAAATCGATGAGGATCGAGTATATTAGATGTCCGTCGTGGATGGTAAGTCCATGACCACACAAGTTTCAGTGTATAGGTTCTCACGAGAGACAATTTGACAACATAAGACTGGAAAGTTTACGTTCATGATTATGGCAAGATTATGAATAGGGCAATAAGTTTCTATCGATCCAGTTACGAGGTGACGCTTGTCGTAGCTGACTTACAGTCCGGCATCTGTCTTCGCGCCAATTGTCGGGTATTGGGACGAAATACTGAGAAGCCCCGTGACCGTCGCAACTTTGAGTTCTGCTCCTTTCTATCTTATCCAGATTTACTGGGTGCATGACATGAATCAGACACCTCTTCCATGCACTTTGCGATAACCATTTACACCAACTTTTATGTTGTCGAGGTTCTCACATGCACACCGAGGCTAGGATGGTCGCTTTCCCTGGTTCACTGCCCACTAATTTAGATGCCGTGTTTTGCGCCGTTGGAATTGGCCTGTCCCGTACCTAAATCAGGGTAGCAACTGCAAAACTGTCCAGAGTAGTGTCAAATATTCTACAAAACGATCACCTCTAACTTTTTACGTTTTACTGCGTCCAACCCACCCGGAGCGACTACCTCTCAGCAGACATCACTCTCATACTGGGAAGAGATCGCCACCTCTTTGCACAGTGCTGGGAGTTTTGCTTGTGGCACAGAGCTATCAGACTCACTGAAGCAGTGGATATCCGACCGAACGGTGACACCGCTTAAATCTCGGAGAAATATCCCAGCCAGTCCCGAACGTAACTTGATGCGGCGAATTGTCAGACGTCACGTGCAAGTGAGCGTGCGAACGAACCGTGAAGTCTGGTGGACACAGAAAGCCAAGGAAATGGAAGAAGTCCAGAAAGCCGGTATTGTCCAAAGATTATTTCAGTTGGTCCGCTCAACCGGTCACTGGAAACCACCTGTGAGCGAAACCATCAAGGATCGCAATGGAGTTACTATCTTGAATAAAGGAGAACGCCTCGACCGGTGGGCCGAATACTTCTGAAAACAGTTATTGTGGCCACGAGCTGCCACTCATCTGGGGTCCACAGCTGTGGTATAGCCATGGATGGTGAACGTGGAACCCCTTGCGGCCTCAGAGATTTATGACTGCATATGTTCTCTCAAGCGCCACCGAGCTTCTGGTCCAGATGACTTCCCACCCCCATTGTTCAAAGGTGGGGGTGAAATCCTCAGTCAGCGCTTGTCTGATCTGTTTGCCTGAATTTGGGAAAAGGAGACTGTCCCAGATAACTGAGAGGAGTCGGTGATAGTGCCCATTTTCAAAAAAGGGGCTCGTAGTGAGTTTGGTAACCACAGGGGGGTCAGCTTGACCCCGATTGTAACGAGACTGCCAGCGTCATTTGTGCTTCGTTGCTTTATGGTGGCCCGTGGAACACTGACTCGAGAGCAGCAAGCGGGATTCCGGCCTGGTAGGGTATGCGTTTACCAAATCTTCACACTCCGTCAGCTGCTAGAACAACGCCATACAAACGACCCACAATTCTAGTATTCCTGGATTTCCAAGGCGCATTCGA
>SJOL01010838.1:113530-151606 GCA_004794785.1 Opisthorchis felineus
AAGACCATCATAAATGAGCGATTCGCTTTTGTCTTCTGTGAAACCAAATTAGTATGCAAATGAGGGAATATGGGGTTGGTGTTTGAGGAAACGCTCCTAGCGATAGTCTTCTGCCAGGTTTTCTCTCCCAAAAATACAAAACAAAGGTAGTTCATCAAAAAAGGCATTCCCAGTTGATAATAACTTGAGCTCCACAGAATTAAATGAGATGTTTTAACAAGTGTCAGTTGAAGTAAAAAGCTCCCCATTCCAGAAAGTTTATTCCACGCTGGAGTGAAAAAATCTACCAATGAAAGAGTAGACTTGAACAAAAGTGAACTTACGTCACGTGGTTTGATCCATATCCAGGAGATGGCTTGCTTATCAACAGAGAAACCAGGTGGATGGTAAATCACACTTTTTCGTTCTTATCAAACCTGAGCGACCCACCAGAGTTCAACAGCCAAGGAAGGAATGGCTTTTGAAAGTCCGAAATTCGCCCAGTGAAAAATACCTGGTTTAAATTGTCACCATATCGTTTGAATGCAAATCAACGAGAGGCTACCACTCCCCACCTGTAAGTGCGAAGATTATGGAAAACAGTCGTTAGCTTCTCCACGCATATCGATCTGAGAAATAGGCAGGCCAGCTACGGCTGCTTTGTTTCTTGTGGGTACTTTCAGTAAAGGGACAACGAAAGCCTGCTTAGTTTGATGAGGGAAATCGTAAGGATGCTGTTTTGACGGTCAACAGAAAAGATGGCTTCGAGGAGCATCCTGCGCATTTCTTGGCCGAAAGTGCATTTCTCAACCCGTGCATGTAATTTGTAAGTTCGTATCGACCGCCCTACTCCAAGTCTTCAAATCTCCACGTGTGCTAGCCGCCTACAACTTCGTCAACTGTGGAAAATGCAATCCTGCGGTACGTCTGTCTATTGTACAGCTGATTTGTTAGATATGTGAAATTAGTAAGCCTTGCTAACGGGTACACTCCTTGGTCAGTCTCCGTATAGCGCTCTTGGGTTATTCAGACATTAAATGACCTTCAGTCGTTTACCGGAAATCGAATCAAGGTATTCCATTGTTTTCTCTGAACACTTCATCCCATAGATCGCCGTCCGGGTTTTTACTACTTTTATCTATTAAGTAGTTCAAATAAAATGGCGTTCGTGACACGAACAAGCATCTAGAATGATGAGGAAACGTAGACATCGTATATCTGGCTTTAAAAGTTAGATGCGGCAGTCCCCTACACGAAGACACCTGGAATGATCGCTCAGTCGTTGTAGAGTTTCTGTGGAATCTTCGCTCCGCGAACACCAGTCCTCAGTAATCCCTCTCTAAACCCATCTGTTCATGAGTGTACCAGGATTCGCGATTATTACATGTAGGGGAATTAGCTTGCGAGTTTTTCCCTCGCAAAGACTTTTCCCACAGATGCCCGGGGTCAGAATTTATGTAGCCGTACCTGTAGGTTGGCCAGCAATGGAATGCACAACCCTTACCTGTCAAAACAGTACAAGTAACTTATCACATATACTGATCAGTTACCAGTGCACGATAGCCACTCCACCGATAGTAGTTCACCAGTCATTTTGAACGCATAGAATTCTGTTCGAAACTTCATCCAACATATTTCATCTGAATACCTTTTCACCTCACACATAAAAACCAGCCGCCTGTAGTGGCTTAAGTGCGTTTAGTCACATTTTATGTTTGGGAAAAGGCAACCGAAAGTGGCAAGCGCTTTACTGAATGTAGAATAACCTCCTACGAAGAGCAATAGATAACTGTCACCAACCACTAAATGCAAACGGAAATAAATACCTCCGGAACGATGGCGCGTTGCGGGTCTAGGATTTTATAGATTCCACGCACAATTCGAGAGCACATTTTCGCGAATTCATAATGAGAGCAGTCGGCTTCAAGGCAACGTTTTGCTTCACTAAATATTGATCAACGTATCTACATCTATCTATCTGTCTATCTGTCTGTCTATCTATCTATCTATCTATCTATCTATCTATCTATCTGTCTGTCTGTCTGTCTGTCTGTCTGTCTGTCTGTCTGTCTGTCTGTCTGTCTGTCTATCGATTACTCCCATCGTGCTTCTTTTTTTGAATTTTTGGTCGGTTTTTACCCTGACTTTTCAACACCTGTCATTATTTTTAGTCAGAATCAGATGACCCATATAGCCTCATATTTCGATTTCAGCTGCCCTTCTAAGAGCCGGCCTGTCCGATCCGAACTCATGACTCAACCTATCACTGAGGAGTTTTCACATACCCACCCCAATTTTGTATCTCCACATTTAAGGTCCTGTCAGATTCCTTTGGAAGCGAAAGTCTTGTGCCAAATAACGTTAATGCGCCCAATAATGAGGACCGCTTTTACGGAGAAGTTTGGTAACATTCGGTAGATTTATTGCTGAGCAACGTTTCGCTTTTGACACAAAAGATTCGTCAGGCCAAGTGACTAGGTTACGAGGTTGGTCGAGGCTTCACGTTTACTTTGCCACTTGACCACTGGTAATTTTATGGTAGTCTAATTTTCTGCGAAAAGATGGTTGGCGGAGCCATACTGATCATCTTCGCGGTCCAATACAGATGGCGTCTGTTTACCTCCCCAAAGAGGTCAAAGATGTGTTTTTGATATATGTCTGCGGAAAAAGTCAGAAGTACCGGTTGCAAAAGAGAAACAAAGCATGGCCTACAAAATCGCCTGGAATGTCATTCCTGGATATTTTTACTGTCCAGTATCTAAGAACATCCCTTCGTGATCTCGCTTGAACTGACTCCTGTTTACCTTGACAGCAAACACTAACTTTAAGTTTGCTCTTCGATAACCCATGACCGATTTCGGGCTCGTCAGCTAGGCGCTGTCCCCCAGTTTCCTTTCGGTTAACCTCATAATCTACTTGAACTCAAACTGGATGCCAAGTACCCTCATTTACACATTTATTTAACGGAAAGCTAAACTGAGTCCTAGCTGAATTTCCGGTTTAACGTGGTCTTCTTCAACTGGTTGTGCTGTACAGTTGCGCCTCATGCCTCATTCGGGACGGCACTCGAGATGTACGTTTTTTAGACGGGTCACACTACTCATAGGGTTGCTGAAGACTCTTCGATAGCCCATGACTGATTTCGTCCTTTTTCGGGCTCATGAGTTAGGCGCAGTCCCTCAGTTTCCATTTAATTAACCTTATGTTCTACTTGAACACCCAGTTGCACGCAACTAGCGACAGGATCGGCTGAATATCATCAGTTGCATCTCTCACTCAAGGTGTTTACGTAGAACACCAATTTAGTTTACAATTGAGTGTATTTCGCCAAGTTAATCTTATTTGATTCAGTTCTTTTGAGGGCTGTGCCCAACTTATGAAGTGCATTTTCTCAAACATTACAGAAGTGAAGAAGACATCGAGTTGACTGGCTGGCTGGCGAACGATTAGAGATTCTATCCATTCTATCGGCTAACGTCCACTCGCTGCGTCGGCAGTTCACAAATCTACCAGAATTTCTGAGCGGCAGACAATTCTTGAATAACGGAGTAATCTTGTTTCGAGAAGGCTAACTTCATACTGATCTTGATAATGATATCATTGCACTTGACTGCAACGTGTTTCATGCTAACCGTCCGGTTAGATTTTTCGGTGTTTAGAATTGGTGACCATACCACAGGTGCGTCAACTGGAAATGGTTTTTATGTGTGACACATTACTCATAAGTAGTAATAATTACCTATCAGGAAAGTTGTCTTTGTTTCGTAGCAGGTGATCTGAATAGACAGATTATTGATCTGAATAGTATTGCGAGTTTCTCCAAGAGGCTGGACCCCAAAATCGCCTCTTTTTTAACGACAATGACATCTTCACCACACATGGTCCTTTAGATCTCTCTTTCTCCTAAAGGTTTCCTCGAAATTACATTACTTAATCAGTTTCAAGAGCCCTAAGACAAAGGTGCTGCTAGCCTGATAACACCAGCTCACTGAGCACAATTCTTTCTTTCACAAATTTCTTAATTTTCAAAAGTCCCAGTCTTTCAGAATACTCAGAGCATCTGGCCAGCTGTTTGAACTTTTCTTTCAATCTTCCTTGCCTTGTTGAAGTAATCTATCGTGACAGCCAGTAACAAAGCCGGTTAGCGACTCGTAGCCGAACGGCTGAGTGTTCTACCACTGATCGGAAGGTCGCGGACTCGAAACTTCCCATTGGATTTTCGTGAGATGCGCACTACTGATGAAGGAGCTATATGCTGCTTTTCAGCTTTTCAGTAGAGATTGGCTTCGCTGACAGGAGGGAGTCTCGATTGAAAATCCCCAAAAACTGTCGATTGTTTACCAAGCCTTTCTGAAACGATGACTTCTCAATCGGTTCCAAACTTTTTCCAGTTGGTTGAAAATCTCCAATAGGCTTGACATATTTCCCCATCTGTTGCTCAGGTAGCTCTAGTGGAGGAAGAAGGTTTCTTAGAGTTGAGCAACTAACCAATAAGATGAGGGTGAGCAAGATTTTCGCAGATACATCTGCCTGGCTAACAAAAGTTGTCGTCATATTCTGTCGGCTCTCTAGCAGTTCTGTGCCTAGCCTTGTTCAAGTGGCGCTAACCTTGACAAGCCCAACCATCACAAATTCATCGAACTGACACAGGCATCAAAGCTTCTGAATGCTATTTGAAAGCATATAAGTGGCAGTGGCTCGACTGAGAATTTTAAAACATTGATGAAATATTGATTAATCGATACCATTTAGAGCTAACTGATCAATAATCTGGGATTCAGCAGCCTCTGGCGATAAGCGTTGTCGAAGCATTCACTATGTGGACATTAACTTTTTGGATACAATATTTTTAGTGTAAAGGTTTCTAGTGAGATTACTCCATGTGTGAGCTGACGTTGGTATAAGCGGTTAGCTACACTCTGGTCCTTGCAGACAAATGAGCCGTTGGTCACCTGGTGCTTTTAAAGCGTACGAAGGTGGCCACAATCCGACTGGTGAAGTCAGTAAGCGGGAAGGGGGTGGACCACATGCGAAAGTAAGCGACAAGCTGATGGAGACAGACGTAGCACATTACTTCCAAGGTTGCTGGATCTCCTCGTCCGAGATCAAATTAATGTGCAAATTAGATAATCGCACGGAGATGACCTCTGTGGATCATGTGGATGAAATATGTGCCTACGTTTGATGACCAGCCGGTGCTGCGACTTTCCACGTTTCCCATTCAAAAGGCAGAACGATGACACAGTGGTCCTTGAAAAACCAACAGTATTAGATAGAAGGCGGTACTTCTCAGATTAGTCGGTATATTTAATAGTTTCAATCAAAAACTGGTCAGCTTCGATGGGGATGATCTCCAGAAGCTGCTTGGATATATGTTACAATTACTCATCTTTTAATTGGCTTATCACATAGACATACGCGTAATATGTACTGTCAGCTGCCAGCATTCACTGCTTACCTCCGCTACATCTTTGAAATACACGGTTTACGTCATTTCGTACGTGAAAATCGGTGCACAAGCATTAGGGAAAAAATGCACCCCCACAAACCCTTGGTGGCTGGCAGAAAAGCGCAACAGCTGGACCCAACTGCCGATGCCTCCCAGAGTGTCTTCATTCTGACCCGGTTACAGGCCTTGAGCGATGTGTGTGCGTCGGCGCATCCCCGCCTTGGTGGAAGAAATCAGCTTGTTACACACCAGAGTTCCTGGCCAAATGGTGCCATACGTCTTTTAAACATCTTCCAGAGTCTAGGTGCGTTTCGAGTTGTTTTTAACCATGTTCACAGAGAATTTAACAAATGGGGCGACCCTGAGTTTTGTATGGGTAGCAGGGATTGTACTGACGTTTGGAGAGAGAGAAAAACATGCGCTTTACGTAAACCTATTCCAGTAAGCACTCGTTTGCGGTATAACAACAAAATGATAATCGATCGGCTGTAACGCCATTTCGACACCCGAAGGAAGCATGAGGGCTGAGATACTATCAGGTTACCCAAGTTTAGACAAGGGGAGTCGAGATGTCTAGAGGTTCGATCAGTAGATTCACGCCTTAACCACTGAGTTATCTCGAGCTGCACTGAACTATCTGGAACTTAACTTGTGGTTGTCCAATGTCAAACAAACAGTACTGCCTAGACTGATGAGAGTAGGGATGTTCGGCAGGTGTCGATGATGATCGCGCGTGGCCACGTCATGAAGTCGGACGAACCCAAAATCTGAACATTCCCTCCTGGATGCACTGTGAGACGCGATGTTTATGTGGTTTGCGCCGAAAAGTGCTGCCGCGACCCGGGATCGAACCGGGGACATTTAGATCTTCAGTCTAACGCTCTCCCTGCTGAGCTATCGCGGCACGACGGGTAGCCCGCGGAAATATAATTCGAAACAAAACATTAGCATGACAGTGTGGTTCAGTGCGTGTGGTTATCAATTGACTAAAACTGACGCATCAGTATGGCACATGAATGCACACTCGTGAACTTACTTCTGGTTACGACCCACAGACGTCATTGGACACTGACAAACGTAAAGCCTTCAGGCGGCTGAACAAATCTGTGGGAAAATCATCCCCCAACCATACAAGTGAGCACACAAGCTCTAGTCTTACAACTATATAATCGCCCAGGAGTAGCCCGGGTTAATAATGATTTTGCCTGCATGGAAATATCTACAAATCAGTGGAAAAAAGAGAGGTGCGGTTCTGGACTATCGTGAATGCAGCTCTATGAATGGCCTACCTCCGTGCACTGTGACTTTGGGAAGGCGAAGAATGACAGTGTGGTACTACACAAGGTCGTAGTCCACAAGGCAACTATTGGCACTTCGGAGGAATTTCGAATTTTGATGAGGAATAAAGTTATTCAACTTCCATTGTCGTCTTCTGTCTGTTTTTGGAAATATCTGGCGCCAGTTTTGAAAGGATGTTAGGTGGAAGCAGTCTGTATAACTGATATATCGGGTATCCGTTATACTGAGATTTCTGTGACAGAATGGCTTATTCCAATTCCAATCGAGGTTAGTGCTGGCTTTCCGTACCCACAGAGTTTAGTTTTAGGCGATAGTTTGCAGTGAACATGAGCGAACTTGCGTCTGGCTTGATGTTGCACCCGTTTTAACCGCATTCGGTTTTTCAACGAGATCTGTAGCGATGAAGTGTAAATCTGTTTCTCAAATTCCCAGCCGTGACTGTCCCATTAAGACCATCTTGAAGCAAGCCGAAGGTTTACCTGAAGTTCAACCAAGTCGCAGCAACAACAAGCCAGAGATCAATTTTCAGCGGAGAACCCTATTTGCATGTTGAAAACAGGGAAACTTACAAAAATGATAGAAGGACTAAGCTACCAGGTGCGGATATTGAGCGGTTCTCGAATCACAGGAGTGAGTCGCATCACGGCGCATATGTTTTACGATGTTAAACTGTCTAGAAATGAACCGTCCGTTGTTGCTTCTAGAATAGGCGCGTGGTGATGATAGATAACTATTTCACTTTGGGATCGTGTGAGAAACTTAACTTGGTACCACCACACATCGAGATCTTCTGAGTGCACTGATGACAGCTGCCCCTCGGACTTGCTGTGTGTAAATGATGTAGGAAATCAACACAATCACGATTATAGTTGCGTTAATAGTTTGCTCAAAACACTGATGTTGCGGCAGAAGAAGTTTGAATTTAAGCGATGAGGGGACAAATTTCAGCTTGGCAGCACAGGGTAGCTTGTGGTCAGATAGTGCATGACTCGCATACTAGGAAGGTAGGTTCTCTTTGTTGTTAGCGTCGGGTGAGAACTAGCTAGTATTTTGCAAAAAATCTAAACTGGCAAAACGGTGATATAAATCAATAGCCTTTAGGCTTAGCAAAATTAAATATGCCGCCCGCGGTCGGACGGGGTGGCCGAGTGGTTAAGGCGATGGACTGCTAATCCATTGGGGTTTCCCCGCGTGGGTTCGAATCCCATCCCCGTCGCCCCTCCTTTTCGTTCATACGCTCGTCTTTTGGTCCGCCAAACACCTTCCGTGCACAACATTACAGCCGATGCACTTGTGCTCCACTTGGTTCAGCTCTCGCATCACAGAAAATACTGGCTGTAGTAATCGGTCCTCTCATTCAGGTGAACCTTTGGGTTTCTACGCCTACTCTTGACTACTAGTGAGTAGCCACAAAGTGAAAAGATTTGCAAATTTGGGGGAATGACGTTGATCTATACGCCGGCGAAATAAGCTTTGTTCCGAGGGTCTCTGACATGATGATCCGAATGGACAGATGTTGCACCAAAGTAAGGGTCGGTGTTTAGGCAGGGTTTTGTCTATTTGGAAGGGGACGTTATTGAAGCTCTCCACGTAATGGTGGTTTGTCCGACGCAGGAGAGAGGAACTCGGATATGAGACCGGTTTCACCCTTCTTGGAGCTCACCCAGTAGGTGCAGTCCCCTAGTCAATGCTAATCTTATGTTCTACTTGAGGTTATTTGGCCTACACTCAGTTAAGCGGCACTTCAGAACTGTAAACCGATGTGATCCGATTTACTGTGTGATCTCATCGGCTCCGTTGACTGTCTTTGACCCATTTCTCCAGCTTCTTACCCGTCAACACCAAGAACTATTCACACAACACGATACTCTTACCAGTCCCCAAGGCCCACCAATATGTTCGCCCAGAACTTCGTACACTCATTCTTTTGTTCTGATGACCGATTGGTCGATCTTGGTTCTCTTTCGTTGCAAACTAAGTGCAGTTTTCTTTTCATGCTGTTTGTTTTCTTTCTTGGGTAGCTATAGAGCGGATAACTGGCAGATTTTTAGTCAACTCCCAGCATTGAGTTGCATGTCACAGTTTATCCTTTGTCCGTTTCCGTGAACACTGAACATCGCTTGGATATGTGTTCGACTCACTCCACATGGACGGTTTCCTATTTAGAGCTTTGGATGAGGTTATCAGGGGCACACTAACTGGTCGTTATCTTGGATAATCTTTTCCCCTCATAATCACAACTCTGTGGGCCACTAATTTATCTCTAGAGATCCATCTGGAGTTTGGCCCGGGAAATATCTGTTTACTTTCCCTAGGTATTCCGTGCCACTATTCGCCTCAAATGTGAAGCCGATTCGCACAGAGATAATGCGGTTTTCCATTTGACTCGTATTCATAGTTTCTGAGCAGTAAAAATTACAGGGTGCCAGTAAAGTTTATCAAATTCACTCATTTGCATACCAATTTGGTCTTCACGAGAAACTCAACTAAAACCCAGCTGAATTCCTCGTTTATGGTGTTATCCGTCAACTGAAGGTGCTTCACCAAGCTGCCTCATACTTCAGTTGATACGATATTCGAGATACCGGAATACGTTGTTGTCTAGACACAACACACTACTCACAAATTTGTTGAAACCCGCCTGAAACCAAGCAGATCGTTCAGTTGTAACACCCTTTTGGTCCCTAGCTGCCATGCTACCCGAAGGAGCCACGAGGACTGGGATTTTGCCAGGTTGCCTAAGCCTAGACAGGGGAAGTCGAGAGGCAGAGGTCGGGTTCGAGCCACGGGCCTTCCGGTCAGTAGTTTCGCGTTCTAACCATTGCGCCATCTCGCGGACTACGACGACCTGATGAGCCCCAAGGAGGGCGAAACCCGTCGTGAGTTGTCGAAGAGTTTTCAGCAACCCTGTGGGTAGTGCGTTGCGTCTATGCAATGGGTACTCTTTGGTCACTCACTCATTCGCATAATCCAGTCAGTTTTGAAATTCCCACCACGGCAATTTCAAAGATGTTAGAACTGCGCTTTTGATAAATCCACGAGAAAAGAAGGCATTACAAGGTAGACTGAAAGTTTTGAAGGTGATTGTGTGGCTCTAGATTACCCACCATAATTGTTATCCCTCCTTCCTGTTACGACCACTATTCGAATACATAGGTGTTTATATTTCTCTAAAAGACTAATGTTGTATTCAGAAGACAACAAGCCTTTTGTTTTATTCACAATGGTATTTGACCGGTCAGAAAATTGCACAGTCGGCTCAAAAAAGCTTCGGGATATGATTCGTGAAGCTCAGAACCATCTGAGCTCTGTGAACGAAATTCGATTGGGCGACGATATACTGTGACATGTCACGAATGAAGTCCGTTGAGGGAACAGAAGTCAACCAATCCTTTACAACCCATGGGAGAAAAGTGTCCATCGCTGGAAGCGGTCAAATTTACAAAACTTAAGCCAAAAGGTTTGACGGAGTTTGGCCGGGAACACGGTGGGCTAGCCGAATGAAAACAAGAGGACAGCCCGTACACTCCCGGTTGTTCGGTCTTCATACGTTCCAGGAGATTTAGTTCACGTAGACTGTGTGCCTTGGTTGGATCCATATCGTCCGATGTCAGGGAAAGGCCATCTTCAAGTTTGTACAGGTTACGTTCGGTCGAGGAACTTGGACTTTCTGTCTCCACTGGATCAAGGTGGGAGGACTTACTCTCGCAGTCCGACATGGATGGGTGTAGTGCTGTGGGGTTACTTGATTCCGATAGGCTGCCTGCAGGGGGAGTGAGCCCGTTTGATTGAGTTTGCGTAGTGCCTGCGGGGACTGCATCAGGTCGTAGAAGGAGGCTTCGACGATATTTGGCTCGTGCATTCTGAAACCACACCTACCAGTAGTTTAAGGGAAAAAATGGACCCCATGAAGTAATGGGCACGCATGAAAAACTGTTAACACCATCCCTTCGAAGTATTGTTTCGCATTGCGACGAGGTGCATGCAGAGATTACTACTTACATATAGCAAGTAGCTTAAGCATAGATTATTAATCACCCATTCAAAGGCTTGTATGCACTAAGTTTGTGGGATAGCTTGGATACAAAATAATGTTGATGCCAGTTGGGGTACCTTGGCAGACCACAGATTCATGGTCGGAGATCAGTATTTTATCACCACACGCCTGGGCTACCACTGAGAGTTACACTCATTCTTACTAACTCGAAAAAACCGTTTGCTGAGTTCCTTACCTGACGGTGACGAGTGTCGCACCGACGGCACCTAGACTTTTCGTAATCATTTCCATACACTTCTGCCAAGTCAAGGGTTGCTCACCTCCCTGCTTCCAACACTGAATTGAGCAGGGAAACAGCACTCCTCAGCAAACGATGGCTCGACGTGAGCACTGCATGACCTCGTGCGGGATACATCCTCTGTTGCACAACCGAACACCCACTTCCTAATGGCTTAGTTACGTCACCAACCCACACGAGCTGTCGTTCTGAGACGACGGTTGCCGAACACCTGAAGGCTTCTCATCCACGCTGGTCGAACATGCCAAATCTCAAAGCCGTACAACAATACAGCCCGTAATGTAGCCTGATGCACAAGTCCCTTGGGATGCTAACAAGCGCCATCTCAGTAGTTCTTTGCAGGAGGTTTAATTGAAATTCCACCTGGCAGGTATGGTGAGTGTGCCGAAAAGTCCAGAAGGACAGTACAACTGTTTCATTCTTGTTGAAAATCATCAATAGTGCGTACCTAATAGATCTCTAACTTAAATGACCAGCCCAGCCCATCTCTAGGTGGATTAGAACGAGCAACCTCCTTGCTAGAAGTTGAAAACCGGACAGTTCCACCATGAGTGGAGATAGAGCCAGTGACCTTCCAATCACACAATCCAAATCGCATGTTCACCTGTTGGCTGGCTGCTAGAGGGACGGCTTCTTAAATGGGAGGCTCAGGGAACTCATGAAACTTTCACCAGAAAATTATTTGCGGTTTTATGGTAGCATGAAATGCCTGTGAAATTTTAAGAGGCTACACCCTGCAAGGAGTCAGATTCACTGGATTTCTTAGAAACAACTTACCATTAGGAGATTCATCAATCTTCGTCTGCTTCATTTCTTAATATATTACTTATAGTTAGTGAGTAACCCCAACATTCTAAGGCTTTTGCTGTGGCTTTCACCCTGCAGGTCGAGGTCAAATCATGTTGAAAAGCCGAGGAGCATTCTACAGCCGTTTCAACCCCACTTGGGATTATCGGATGTGCATACCACTGGAATCCAGAATTAACTGCAAACCGTAATCTTACGGGGGAGAGGTAAATGCCGTCATTGTGGTACCAGCGGACATCAGTTGTGACTACCCTATAATTGTACGGTGTATAGCACTACGTCTGTCTAAAACCATGCATCAGTTACTATACTAGTGAACAGGCTTCGATTCGGTGAAAGACTGAGCGGTGCTTCCCATTTTGGCACCGAAAAACCTTTGGCCCTTTCGAATCACAAGTGGTGGGAGAGTTCGCCCTTTTGTCGATCGATAAACTTGTTCAATCACATGCCAGAGCAAACAGCCGTAATCAACTATTATACACATCTGGTACCGCAGCTTAAAATGCACTTAACAGAAAAGTTTCTTTGTTGGATTTATTGCCCAACAAATTCATCTAAGCTTGATCAATGAAAAACACACTGATGCGTCGGCGTCAACGGGTATGCGAATGCTGTCTTACACACAGCACACACACCCCAACAAAATCCAACTCACCTGCAGTACACGTTTGGAAAGACCTGTTTTCTCTGTCAACACTTTGAGGTCCTTCACATCTGGATTGTGGTTCATGTTGAAATAGGCCTTCATCGCTCGGAGCTGGTGGTGTTTGAATGATGTTCGCATGCGTTTCTGACGCGTAGACATGCCGATACAATAGCCAGGTGGGTTGTTCAGACACACATTATCTACACGCCAGTTTCGAGTTTCCCATCGTCCGAAACGTACATTCACACAATTTTTCCGAAAGCAGGGAAACAGATGAGGGAGAGGAAAGGGAGACCTGTGAACATTGATTTACAACGTCCTAGATGAGTTTGATTCACGCTGTCTAAAGGCAGCTGGGAAGTAATTCACTTTATATGATACTCCTCATAAAATCGATAAAAATACTGTACAGCCAACTACCGGTTACGGCCCTTACGGAGCCCACGGAGTGTAAATAGTACCCTCATTTGAAAACAAAATTTTACAATTCTGGCTATATAACCATACGAACGAGAGAATCGGTTGAATATGAGTCTCCACTTTAACTAAGTTAAATGACAGATGAATGTTTATCGCCACACATGAACACATGTTCAGTTACGATGCGATATTGATGGATTTTCGGAGGACTAAGCCTACCTGATGAGCCCCGAGAAGATTGAAGCGTGGTCCGCTGTCCAGGGTTTTCATCAACCTTATGAGTAGTGTCATGTGAAGATATGAAAAATACCGCCTGTCTTAAAGATGCTACCCTCAATGGAAGCTTCAAAACTCAAAGCTGGTCGAAGCGCCTCAGTTCGATCTATCTTTCGAATAGAGGTGATTCGGACTAGTTGCTCCTAGGCAGCTGCGATAACGTTTATCATAGGTATCCTCTGGTAAGCCCGCTGTTTTGAAATCTAGTCACCGCTGAGAACGCTGATGTATGTCTTCTGAGATTGGTCAACATTCAGAACACCAAACAAAGCACTAGTGGTAACTATGGTTGATATCTACAACTGGCTCTTTATTTTGTTTGTTTGATCGTCATTCGGCTGATCGATAATCCAGGCGGTCCGGATGAATCACAACTAGCCACAAGGCTGCCTTATTGAAGTGCTATCTTTTGCTGATACCACAACAAACTGGCAACATTGAAAATCAATGGAAAATTCGTGTTTCACATCTGCAAGATTATGAGACCGTTCCGATTGCCGAAAGTGGTGCCCTCCTGGGGGAATGCTGTGATGCTGATGTCTTCTTGAACAGTATTCTCACACTCCAGAGACTTAACAACTTCAAACTGCGAAGACTTCTGCATCCGACAAACATACTGTCAGACAAGTCAGTAGGTCAAGTCAGAACATGGGATAGTTGAGGTCAACTTTAAACAACTAGTTGAGATGTAATCAATGTAAACAGTGTCTTGAAGCTCACCTTACGATGGATAATGTTGCATAAAATTACATACAAGGCTCCAAACTTTTCGAAACCACTCAGAAATGAAAATAGTAGCTACGTTTACCTCAGACTGAATGATCAATTTCACAATTTAAGGCCAGCATGAAAAACGCTGTCGGACCAGCAGTCTAGGTATGCACATTGTTCGCCACTTCATCGGACGCGGTTACGACAGAATATCTCAGATGGGAGCTTTTTTAAGTTTTCCCCTTCAATGAGTTTCTGCTCCACAGGGGAACTACTGTAAGTCCTCCAATATTCAACCGTATGGGCGGCCAATCTTGGTATGTGAACGGACAATATTATGTCAAAGTAAGGTAAATAAAGCTTATACAGTCGTGATATCAACTGATGGAATAGTCCAACTGTGCGTTGAAACAACCCTTTATCCAAAGGAGAACGTGATATAGTCAGGCGAACTTATTGATCGTGATTCAGACCAGACCCTAGCTTCTCGGTTGGCCCTGCCTAGACAGTATATATACTCTTGTGCTTTCTTCGGGTCGCAGGGAAAGCTGGACGCAAAAGGTGTCACAGCTGAGCGATTATCCGGAAAATCTGTAACATTTTCGAAATACAATGAGCATGTTAGACTGACTTGTCACTGTGACCTTAACTTTGATGTGATTGGAGATTTGGGACGAAGTTCGGTGATGTAAGATGTGGGTGTGTGGTGTCTGTGGTTTGTCCGCGGCAGGCTCGAGACAAACGAGTTGTTGAGTCCGTGTTTCAAATCCTGACTAGTACCTTTAGTTTGGCTGCAATCGATTCTCTCTACAAACCTACAACTATTGTTATGGCCTCATCTTCAGCCATACACACCTGAATTTGTCATTGGATTTCCTGTTAGACTTTAGCTTAAGCATTCACGCCAAGTGCCTTCTGCTTGGTTAGCTAAGCCTTACCTTCAGTCATTGGGCTGACATTTGGTCACGTGTTATCGATTATCGAACGCGAGGTTCATTTTTGTTCTGATTGGTTATTTATCCTCTCTTCTCAACCTATTGAGTGATGGGGTTCTGAGTGCAGCGTTTATGAATACTCATCCACCCACTTACCAAACGTCTGATGCAGACCACTCCTTCGCTTTCGACTACGTTTCTGCTGAACCTGATGAAGGAGTAGGGATGAGGCGGCAGTCGGGTTCGCGTAGTTGAACGGATCTCCGGAATCAATCATTTTGAATAGCTCCGAATTGGGGGGTGAAGACAGGAAGGATGGGAAGTTAAAAGATAAGCTGTAGGGAGGTCCTCGAGATGGGATCAAAAGCCCTGTTGGACTGGGAGTGCCAAGGTTGTTGTTTGGGGGATGGCAAATCTTTATCAGTGGTTGAGTAGGAGAGGATGCAGGCGGAACAGGTATGAGTGGGTGTAAGGATGGCGGTGGTGGAGTTTGGAAGGGCACCAGTGATGCTAAGTAGCCCAGGTGTGGGTCATCACTACCGAAGCGTCCGTAGATTAATGGTGTCGATAGTGAAACTGGTGTGTGAGTACGGGGCCCAACTGAAGGAATGATTCCAGGTTCAGAGTCCGGGAGATTCTCATGGCCATTTTTTCGGTCACAAATTAAACCTGGTGTGGTACCTGGCAGATCATATATACATGGAGATTGCAGTCTTGTAGGACTTGTAGTCGAGGACGATGGATACTTCCGCATTTCGGGGCTATCAGTTACAACTTCAATGCGATTCGGGAGTCGGTCAACACTAGAAAGTGTTGTTGCATGTGAAAAATCTACAGGTGGGCTCTCACCCTCAGCCAATGGCCTTGGACCGCTGGAATATCCGGGGGGAAGTAGGCACTTTTCAGACACGCCTCTTTTCGCCTGATAATCTGCACTTGAATGTATCCGATTCATGCGCTGTTCAAACCCAGGAAGTGATACATTTCCTCGCTGCTCCATCACGTTCAGCAAATCCGCGTGACAGACCGGCTGGCCATCGATCAAGGCATATCGATCACCAGGCTGAAGGGCTCGATTACACTGACGGCAATTGAAGCATATGTAGTGGAACACGGACGACTGAGATCGGATGATCAGCTCATGTGGACCGATTGGAATTTTGCAAACAGCGCAGGGTACGCTACGGCTTGCAACTCCGAATAACCTAAAAACAGGGAACAGGAATGGAAAACGTCGGGAAAGGCGTGCAAATTGCGGGATACATGCCTATTTGATAAATCAGAAGCATGAAAACCAGTTGCTTCGCTGTCGGTTACGTGGATAACGACGTCAGACAGACGGTGCCAATGTTTGAGTAATGGATTCTCCCCAACATTTTTGCCTAGGATTATGTGTGACCTAGACCACCATCACCATGATCGTCATCATCATCATCGTCAGTACCGGCAGTGTCGACAAAGGTGCACGGATGAAATGCATGAAATTAGAACACACTACAAGCTAACCAATTTCGAGACATCTCTTCACTCCAAATTATTCCATTTCCGTGTATATTCAACACCAGTAAACTAGGTAGTATAATTTCGTAGATTAACAAAACAAACATTAAGCTTGTCCCCCTATATATATGTAAATATGTGATGTGATTCATACTGAATATCTTCAGATGCAAACGTAATTTCTGACTGCTGCTTCAAGGCATGTTGTTCAAACTACTTAGTAGTTTGAAACGGTCTTCCAACATCATTTGTGACCTCTCGGAATTTTCAATCGCTTTTTTGAAGCACTTTTATTGAAGGCTCCGTTCACCTGCAAATTTGTTCCAGCAGAAGCAGCATTGCGCCCTGAAAACGATACAGACTACTGACAAAACCCGCAATGTCCTGTGAGAACATTCAGGATCATTCTAAACGTAGTTAGCACACAGGAACCAGTATCTTTCTTGGGTTTAAATCATTCCAAGGTCAGAGGATTTGTGATTTTGTGACCATGCAGTGGTGAAAAAGTGCGAAGCATTCACCTGTATTCTGAAATTCGGATAACTGATAATCGGCACCCTCAGAGCACGGTAGAATTTTAATGACCGCAGCGCGTCCCTATTGAGACGGCACCTCAAAGAGTGGTTGGGTCAGACCAAGATCGCTAGGACAGCCAATAAGGTTTGCCAAGTTAAGATGGTTGGAACTTGCACGACTCACGAAAAACCTCTTCCAAAATCTCGCTCGAGCAGCTTTCATGGATGTAGTGAAAATCACTACAGTTCTTTGTGCCGTCCTAGCTTAATCTCAACCAATTCCCCCTCAACGTGTATCGTAACCCTACAAAACATGGTTCGTAACTGAACACAGTGATGAGCTTGGTGCCACTTCCAGAGAGCATTTTTCGGCACGGTTCACAAACAATGTTGGGCCTGTCCCGATGATGACGTCTTGTTCCAACGTAGTGCCTTGATTTCCTTGGCCCAATGTTGTCCGAAGGTCTGTGTAACTCGCTCCTGATTGTTTTTCCTCAGAGCGTTGTTTTTGTGTGTCAGTTAAACACTCCACTTCTTTTGTTCCCCATTTCATCTTGGGCGTGGATAATCCAACAGAATCAATCTTTAAATGATATTGATATCCTAATTAGACGGCCAGTAGAGAAGCATTGAGAACGGGGAGCTCAAACTGGAGGTATTCTGTTTACGGCGTAAGCGGTGAGCTAAAACTTGGTGGCGACTTATATACAAAACTGGATTTAAAGTCAATTTGTTCGAAACGTTTGACAAAAATTCGGACTGTTTGGAAACCAACAGCTTTGCGACATAAACCCACCTAGTTTAACATTCCCAAATGGCTCTGGGTTTTGCTGCAGTTTCCCATAAATCACGGCCTTTCTTCGTGATAAAAGCCGGTCCTCGTGTAAGGACGTCTTGAACTCTCAAAGGGGGATCAGTAACTCCGGCCATAGGAGCTACCGTGATTGTAAATCGGAAGGGGTGGGAAGGCCAGCTGAAAACTCTACTGGGGAGTGACCTTTCGTTCAGTGCCACCAGGATGTATATCTGTACGCTTTCCCGAACATTTGTAATCGGATTTCGCTGATCAAATTTTAAAGCTGAGTGATTTGGCCAGGGAAGAATAATTTCTCTTTTAGACTGTCACACAGCTGCAATATACGCTGTATCTAGTAGTGTCGCTTAATAGTCTGAGCAGTGCTCACATACTTAGAGCAATCGATACCAAATCGATTCGGCTTCAGAATCTCGCCCCTTTTCTGTGATGGCCAATAGACTGACTAGTGTGATCTCAAGGCTGACTGACGTATGCTCACGCGGTCGTTCACGTGACAATCAATCTAAGCTAACATCAACGGTTGGCAGTTTAATATGTTAGGGAAGAGTCTCTGAAATAAAGTCACCCTCGGTAGTGGTTCTGGCTAAAATTTCCATCTGAAACGAGTTAAAAATAAGTGCTATATTTCTCGCAACATCATTGTTTTATCAGCAAAATTTGCTCCCTCAGGGGTTTACACTGAAAACCAGCAGATCAACACTGTCGCCATCGTGCCCCTCGGGCATTTCTGTGTGCGTCTATTGTGGTGAGGGGCTGAAAATTCCTGGATTATTGCATGTATGTAAAGGTGAAAGTGTCTTGAGAGTTGGATTAAGCCATCCGGATGTCGACCAGCTGGACTGGTAAGAAAAGCAACAAACACAAAGTGAAACGCACACACGGATCCGCTGCTCCCCGCTGTGTCAAGTGCGTCTAATGGGCGATTAGACACGCTTCTGATGCAATACATGGTGACACGCACGCAGCTAGGCAGTGTACTTACGTGCCGCCGAAGGCGCGTCCCAAACGGGAGGAGAGGTCGGATTCTTGCGTGTTTTTGAAACCTGGCTGCTGAAGAACAGATCCCATAGACTTTTCAACACCAGGTCGTTTATGTGCACTCAAATTGTCCAACTCATCACCACTTTTGAACAACACCCACGCCCTCCCCCCTCGAGCGCATCAACCGACAGGATGCTGCTGACTGTAATACGCAATACTCTTTGAAAGAAGGCTAGTGTCTTTTTTCGTCAGGCATCATTCCGAGGACGACTCTCAAGCCAAACTTGATGTTGCTTTGTATTCGGAAGTAATCGTACACAAAGTATAAATTAGTGATCAGCGACTTTGGAGAACTGACACTAGGTCATACATACCACACTGACTACCCCACAGGAAAGTTTGTGTTCTTAAGAATCGACTTGGACATTCAGATAAAAACATTTTGATTCTACTGAAGACGTTCTCTGCCTCACGCTACTTACAATAAACGAGGAAGTCTTTCGTTATTACATCAGGTTGAAACTGTTCATATTTTCCTTTCTGCACGCAACAGTATTGATG
Source organism: Opisthorchis felineus (assembly GCA_004794785.1). Lineage (NCBI taxonomy): Eukaryota > Metazoa > Platyhelminthes > Trematoda > Opisthorchiida > Opisthorchiidae > Opisthorchis > Opisthorchis felineus. The sequence continues at coordinate 132,722 of SJOL01010838.1, forward strand.
CGGATAGAAGACTACCAATGCACCACGGCTTTGGTCGGAAGTGATTATCGGTTTTCGGGAAGAGGCGAAAGTATAGGGAAAAACATTGGGGAGAGCTGCAGAACGCTAGCACAAACTAAAGCCCGTGAGTTTTGATAACGGGACAGATATAAAGACCAAATACGCACCTCTTGTTGTAATCACTGAGTATTCGGAAGATGTCTTGCCTGAAAGTGTGGTAGGAGATAGGTAGATCGTGGGCGCATGGTAACATGAGTTGCTCTTTTGTGAACGGAGCAAACATTGTAACAGATAGGAGAGTAGACAGGTATGTGTTGTCCCTCATTGCCTCCGTTTCTGACGGCTTATACTCTCAAGACCCGTCCTAGCCTCTCGTTACATTTAAACACCCAAAGGCCCGTTTGATGCCAGTAGTTCACAGTCACGGCTATCTTAAGTTTGAAGCGGTTGCCTTAAGTTGAGCAACAAAGTTGAAAGAAGTGGACGGAAGGGAGCAACTACAACATAAAGCTTTTTCTTACAAAAAATAACGTACTAGGCAACATTAAGACACGTGCCTGTCCATGATAAGAAACTAAGCGTTAGTGAGCTGCGTTCAAACTCGTCTCAAAGCATGGTTACTCCCTAAAATACGGACTCTCGTCCCTGGGTAAAGACAGCCTTTGGAAACAGCACACGTGATTCGGGGTGGATCGTCATGATGCTTTGCCTAAAGGTAATCAATATTTGAAGAGGCGCGGGAAGTTTCGGTCAAATGCAGGTCGCACTCATATTGGATTGTGTTTCTCCTATCTTTGGAGCAGTCTGTCGTTTATACTGAATTGACGTCTTCCGAAGGGACTGCGGATACGCGCTGAGCAATTCGAGTGTCCAAAGAAAGCCTTATAAACTTCCACGTCTTACATGTCTGGTTTACTGGGCGGGCAACATTTATATCGCGTCCCCACAAACTACGGTATTTTTTCAAAGAGTCACTCTCCGACAGTGTTCGGTTCCTTCCTCCATTGGTTGGAACAAGTCAGATGACAGTGTGATCAGTCGTGCAAACCTCTAATTACTACAGAATCTCTTCAATGAGCTAGACATCTTCAGATATACCTTTAAGTATACTTTGGAGGCCACGTTCCCAATACACGAACTACTTCGTTTGGTTTTATTTCTCAAGAGTTCTCGTTTATGTATGCTGAAATGGCCGCTAGTAAAGTGAGAAGGAGTTGGCCAGTTTGGTTCTCACGAGTGACTCAACTGAATCCAGCCGTTCGTGATGGTCTTCTTCAAATGAATGTCCTAGACACGGCCACCTCATATTTCAGTTGGAGCAACATTCAAGATATCGCAATACATTGTCTGGACTTAGCACGTTACTCTTAAGGTTGCTGAAGACTCGTCGACGCGCCCTCGACCGCTTTCGCCCTTCATGGAGCTCGTCAGGTGGGTACAGTCCCCAAGTCCCCCCTCAACCTTATGCTCTAGCTGGACCAAACTTTTAGGAAATTGGTGAAACACGCTCAGTTGCACATCATTTACGTCTGAAAAATTACTTGCGATACCCGGATATCGTACCCACTGAAAAATGATGCAGCCTGGTGCAGCACATCCAGTTGAAGTGACCACCATAAACGAGAGATTTAGCTAGATTCAGTTGAGCATCACGTGAAAAACAAATTGGTATGCAAATAGGTGTATTCGTCGGATTGCGTTCAATTTGGATTCAAGTGGAACATAACGTTGACGGGAACTGGGGGACGCGCCTACCTGATGAGTCCGCAAAAGGGCGAAAACGGCCGTGGGCTGCCAAAGAGTTTTAAGCGACCATATGAATAGTGTCTTACATATGTTCTAAAGATGTTATTCAACCCGAAGGACATGAACTCAAGAAAGCTCAGCGGTTAATACGCGGACTACACCTCGACTGTTCTTGTCTAGGCTTGAGCAACCTGGCACTGTCTCAGCTATCGGGCCTCCTGCAAGTGACATGGAAGTCAGGCACCAAAAGGGTGTTGCCTGTGAATTGCTCTTAACTTCGTTTTTTCTCCTTGATCTTTGTTTTCTGCAAGAACCTATTGCCCAGAAGAAACAGCCCCTTGTATCCTAGGCATTTCACGTCAGCAACCAAAACCACAGGTGGCGGTCTCGTTGCCCTGGCTACAATCTCATAGTACAATTACTATTGTCACATAGACGTCTCAATGGGGATTAGGGTTGTGGAAGCCTTCGCATCTAGGAAAACTTCATGGGTGTTCGTTTGGCTTTCTCTTTGTAAAACAAATTATCGCTGCGTGGCCATATTGTTTGTGCCAGTGATTGAACAAGAGATTTCCTAATTGATTAAGCTGTAGTTAACAAGGCGCGGCATCCTCAAGTGGACTTCTTTTGACAACAGGCTCAGCTGGATTCATTTGAGTCTCCTATCAAAACCAAATTCGTTCGGTTCAAATGTACTCTTTACCGTCTGACTAAAAGTTTCTCTAGAGTTCAACTTCCGTCTTAACAACTGTCTGCATCATTCTGTGTGAATAACGTCTCATTTTGGCTCCGTGTTTTATTTCGCATTATTGACGAAACTGTAGTAGGGAGTTTCGAACCCGCGACCTCCCGGCTAGTGGGTTGAACATTTAGCCGTTCAGCGACGAGTCAGTAAGATTAATTAGCGCTTAGACAGGATATGGCGCCACTCATTCTTCGAACACGGAATCCACATCACGTGGTCACGTGCTGACTGGCTCCTCGAGTGACAACTACTCAGACGAAAGTCACACTCGTCTTGTGAGGTTATTCATCCTCGTACTGCTTGTAGATAGTTGGAGGTGTGAGGAGATTTAGGAATGCTGTGTTCCTCGAGCTGATTTTCAAAGTTAAGCACATATACCGATGTAATTGCGACTAACGCCCGACTAACTCTTTTTCAGCAGTAAGTGTTCAACCATAATATCCTCTTAAAGTCAGCAAATATCGGTTTGTCGGAATGTGTTTCCAGCTTTGTACCGTATGATTTAAACAGTGGTCTTGAGAAGCATTCGAATAAATGAGTCTGCACATCACTGTCCTCATCATCATGGACAGCAATACACCAGCGCAGCATACTTTATATAAGCTATACACCTGGTGCTTCACTGCTTCAGTAACCCTAAGAAAAGGTAAAAACAACCTAAGGAATAAGGAAATGTTGGAAAATAGACCTACATTCCTAGATAAACTGGCCAAGAGAGAGCAGCTCACGCCTTCTAAAAGCATGGGAATAAGCAAATTGAGAGTAGGGTACTATCAGTGGGATTCACCCGACCTCCCTCGCCAGCCTCATCCAACACAATTCCAGCACATAAAGACAGACAAGCATTATCTAAGCGGTCCAGCTAATAAAAATGAGGGCAAGCCCGCCATTGTGATCGATTATATACCAGGACCTATAAGCTTCACACCACACTCAAGGAGAATCACGTGAACCTCACCCGGAAAAGAACACAGATTCTATGGTGCTCAACTTGCACAGTAGAAACTGTTCGTTCGCTTTGCCCCTTCATGGCTTATCCACCACAAAAATTTCGCTAGCAAGGATTTTTTTTGGTAGAAAACCGATAAGGTTGGTTGCGGAATGCGTGACGCTGCTCAGGCATTTGGTGTAATGCCTGGTGAAAACCCCGGTCGGAGTTTCCAGACTCGCTTCTCGCTCGACCAGATCAGATGTCGTAGTACTGTTGAATGTTGTCACCGTGTTACAACTGGAGTTGCATTTGCATAACTGACTGGCTCCAAGCTGCCGGAACGCGTTGTTGTTCCCAAACTGGTTTAAACAACCCGGTCAAGGTAAAACAAAAAGACTCACCACCGTCTTGGAGTAATGTTAGTGGAAGCTCATTCGGACCTGAGGTCTGATGACGATTGGAAGCACAGAGGCAAATCGACACTTCAGCAACTGAGGAGGTGGATTCTAAACTCAAAGGCCGCGGCTTGATTAGAAAACATGGATACAGGTGCAGATGACTGGCCAAACTGTTGTCCATACTGGTCACTGGATTGGTCAAGACGATGTTTCCAATGTTATTTCCCCCACATTATCCTTGATGATGTCTAACAGCGGGCTCTTTTTCGGTCCCGTTTTGTGCACTAAGTGAAAGTTTTTGGACATTCCCATCTATATTAGCTTCCTCGTTTCCCAGAACTCTTTGATTCCATTAATCCTCTCTATTGCCACACACACCACACTTGAGCTGACGTCTCACGACCTTTCTAGCTGCAGTATGTTCATCCTCCTAAGGGATATGACACATCGCATCAAGGAGCGACAATGACCGTTCCGAAACCGGACGCTTATTTGGTGGCAGTTCCAAAACATTGCATACCGGGTTTCCCGCCGAATGAATGGCGGTACTAATCGCTTTTCAACAACTTTTTTAAAACTTTGCATAGGTTTGTTTGAGAAGATTATGTGACCTTATAAAGCGAGGGACTATGTTCCAGGAAAAAGCCGGAAAATACGTGAGCTGGCGAATAGTGTTTTGCTCAAAACGTGATTATGGTTTAGATAAGACACCACAAGGAATCCCTTTCATTTATCGACTGTCAGGTACTACGAGGGACCATCCACACATGGCGACCAGAGAAAGCGCTTGCTTTCTGATGCCACCTATCATCATCGCTGACAGTATGACATCAGTGTTCAACATTGATGTTTTGCTGCCTTGTTGGTTGTATGTGGGCTGGGATACTGTCAGAGAGCAAAAACCTAGAGAGAAGGACGATTCGGGTCCTTAACCAAAACCTTTGGCTTAAAAGTCTGACCGCAAGGCAGCGGTGTTTGGTGGGAGATGTGAGTGAATTTCAATTTTAACAGAACAAGTCGCCATACATGTTCCAACCCCTGACCAGGAGACTGCGTTCTTCAGATCTCTAACTGTTGACTAACCTGGTATGAGCACCACTGCGAGTGTCGCACGGGAACCCACCAGTATAGCTCATTAGGTCGCGGAGGTACACAAACCGCCACACCACGGTAAGGTCCAGTTTGTTCGTGACGGATGTCACCTAAGTCGTACACCTGGACAGGTCACCAAGTGTTTATCCGTGGAGGCAGTGCATTAGAATTCGCTTAACAAGACTTTTGTCCATTCGGTGGACAGTGATCGTGTACTATTCTGCCGCCTTTATGTTGCCTACCTCTGAACAAATGCCCAGACAAAACCTATAAATTTTGGGAGCTCCCATGCGCGCACCAGCCTTAAAAAGTACATCTCATTCCAAATAAGCTTCTACCTTGCGTCTTCGATATTTCAATGACATTTCAGTGGGAAGAGACGGGCATGGAACCACATGCCTAAAGCACTCCACAATTGTCATTGTAGACTATAAATAACGGACAAGAAAGGTCAAAGAAAATGTAGTGTTTGATTGATTGTTGATGTTACCGGTGTAATGAGGAAAGCCCTTCCCCGCGAAGTCGGTTATTAACAAACACCAACTAAGCAGTTACAGGCTATTGGACAACAAAGTAAACGTCTCATATGTACACAGTTTTTTTTTTAAAATGAACATTTTCACGCGCCTTCTTGAACTTTCATGGATACTCACTGACTATCACGCAAGTGTAAACGAACACTGCAAAGTAGTTCCACAAGTTCCGTAATTAACCCCACGTTCCATTAGACACGAGGCGGAGTTACGAGAAAACCACCAGTAGTATCCACCGTTACGCTGGTACTTCATGCTTTAAGTGGATGTAAGTGTTCAAAAAGTGTCAAGTCGGGTCTAAAAACCGACTTAAAGCGAAGGAGCTGGAACCACAAACGGTGATAGCGCAGTCCAAAGTTTAATTAGCTGCAGCAGGACGTATTTTCGACTAATCGGTTTCCTGCTTTTGCACGCCTCAGGCGATGAGTGCTGTGTGAAAACCTAGAATGCTGTAGCAAGGGTGGTTTTGCTTTTCCTAAATTTGATGAGTAACACCCAGGTCACTGATGAGGCACTAGTGTTGCCTACGGAATAACCCGAGCCCCTTTGAACTCCCTGTGTGGGTTTCCAAACCTGAATAATACACTCGCTGCCGTGACAAGGAGCTAACGATATCTTGTTGGTCGGCGAATAAGTTCAAAGTAGCTGTTCATTATAGCGGACGGCTGAGCGTGCGGCATGTGAAGACTTGGGGTCTCCGGTGTAAGAACACTGTGGCAGTGTTCCTGGGAAGCACGAAAGCTTACTTGCCAGGGAGTATACATAACTGAGCATTTCGCATTAGGGTATGCTGAAGGTGATGTAATTATTTCGTTGCTCGGTTATGCGCATCAACACCATCTGTCTGAAAAAAGCGATTGCTCTCCGAAGGTACGATTTCACTCCAGATTTTTAACCCACCCGCTAACCGGAGGGATTTTTAATGAATTGCATAACCAGGTTATTGCAAAACTTTGAAAATTATCAGAAACCGAGAACTCGGGCTACGTGGTAAGTCACATTTCATTTCAATTGGTCTCGACAGATTGCCAAAGTTCATTCACAGAGCCCATGCTAGCAACTGGCCGTCTCCGCATTAGCCTTGTTTTCCGAAAGGGAAACTCAATAATCTCTACACTCGAAGGCTTCTGGGAAGCCCAGTTGTTTCAAGCGCAACGCACTACTCATAAGGTTGCTGAGATCCCTACGACAGTCCACGACCGGTTTCGCCCTTCCACTTTGGGCTCATCAGGTAGACGCAGTCCCCGAGTTTCGCTCAACCTTATATTCTACTTGAACCCAGATTGTTGTGACCCAATTTGGATGCCACTATTCAGTGGTTCGGTAGTCATTTCGATCGACTGTGTTAACTAACATGAATGTGGGTGGGGTGATTCCGTGTTCACACAGAGACAGAACAAAATTTGTCGCTAAGCTACAGGGGCGGAGGTTGGTCAGATGTTCGGTCAACAAATGCTTAAAATCTTAAAACCTTAAAATCTAGGGGTACAGTTTGCTGATACCAGAACTGTCGGTTGCAACGGTGGTAGCTTCCATCGTGCAGTCCCTGGGTTAAGAGTAGCCTTATCGGACTACCTTGGCCTCATTGGTGTTGCTATACCATGCGACTGCCTGACATTCTGAAACAGAGTTGCATTGTTGTCTTTAGGCCCCCTACTACAACTTCCGCTGAAACTGCCGGTCCACTCGGTGTAGTCAGAGGTTAAATGCAATATAACCCATGGATGCGCTTGTGAAAGAGCTTGGAAGTTGGGTTACAAGCCTATCTTGGTACCTGGCTCTATTCTTACGGACTGATCACCTACATTGGTTACAAACAGTGGTGTAGCAGATGCCGTTTGTACAATGACCACACGGAGTCCGTTTTGGTCATCAGATTTTTGTTTCCGTTGTTTGCCATTGGGGGATGGGATTGATTTGGCCTCAAGCTTCTCGAAAAACGTCGTCCGTTTGACTCAGGTTGAGTATGCCAAAAAGACCTTCACGTGCTGTTTCTAAGTAGGTTAGCGAATAGATCGCAGCGCGTACTTATACATGTCCTCACGAGTGTTTTGATGGGATGCACAACGAATGCTGTTGAATTTGAGCATGTACAGTCGCCTTGTCTAAGAGCAGATTGCATCGAAAGTCTGCCTGACGTCAGATTCTCTTTGATCAAGATGGGATCCACCGCAGAAGTGGCATTCCCGATACGTAATCTGGTTGGTGTATGAATTTGTGCATATGGTTAATAGCCGTAAATCTGATCTTGCGGATGAGTTTTGAAGCGGTCATTTGGTGCATAGGTTGGTTCGAACGACGGAAAGTTGTATTCCCTAAAGCTCATAGCGATTGCATCATTCACGCGGTAAACGTGAGGTGAAAGTTACATAGTATTACCTACTCCAGAACTATTTGGAGAATCACCAAGAACATTCCAGAAATATCTGTCACTATCCACCTCGTAAGTTTTGCTCGAGAGGGACAATATACAACCACCTAGGCATTTTAAGCATTCTGTTATTGCTGGCCCAGAAATGAACACGATTTTCTCATTGACAGAAGAGCACGCCTCTCGATTGCGGCGGGCGACCGCAACGCAAAGGTGGCGCCCACGGGAGCGAAGTTTATGTAATTGGCTTCCGCAGATGGCCAGGTCTTGACCACTGCATCTATCGCCAACGGGAGCTCTTCCTAAGGCGATGTTCTTCGTGGTTAATGACGAAGCTTTGAGCAGCAGGTGAGATGGTTTACCTTGTGGAGGTTGTGATGATCCTAAACTTTGTGCGACGTTGCTCCTGCCAGCTAAAGGGTGTTTTCGGTAAGATTCCACGTCGATAACATGAATAAAGTATACCCGTCTGGAAAATCCAAATAGAGCTGGTGAGATGAGGTTTTTTTTTATTCCTCTCTCTTTTTTTAGGGAAAGGTTGGTATGCGAAGTTCCCGCAGTAACTTTTTACTGTGTTCGTGCCAACTGTCAAGCATGGTGGCTAGGAAAAACCTAGTTTTGACATGGATCTTACGAGTTCGGGTTTCATTAGACTAGATTATCATCATCATCATTGTCAGCTGTAAGAACCGCGTACTTGTCGTACAGTGGTTGTAGCTGCCACAGTTTCGTTCACCGATGATTTGGGGAGCTGGGGTAGGTAGCTGCGCATTGGGGGCGAGAGCTGATAAATTGGTGCGTAAGTACAGGACTGTCAGTGGACTGTTAGGCGGGGGAATTTGGAAGGGAGCTATGGATTGAAGGCAATAGCTTGGATGCATGAGCGCCATTGAGGGCGCGACTGGGCCATATCTGATAGTGTCTCTAACCATTGATGTGCCCCATCTTGGGGTCCCTATCCAGGAAGACGGCAGTGACCAGCGCAGCTGAGTTTGCTGGTAATTGGTAGATACTCAGTAAAGAATCCCGTAGCCGGTAAGCGAACAAGACAGCCGATATGGTGTCACGCGCCGTTTTCGGCTTCGGGTGCGGTCACTGTGGATTGAACTTCAAATGCACCATAAATCCAGGTTCAAACCGGATTTTGAATGCATTGTAAATAGAACTCCTTGCTACTGTCGTGGTCGTACAAAGGGGTTGGGGCTTGCTTTGAGTTGATTATGTCACCCAAACCAGCGTACCACGTCATTTCGTTCCATCTGTTTCTGAAAGAATTAGAGGGGACACAGCGTCAGCTGTTGGTCGAGCTAGATGATGAGTTTACGTGTACTAGTTTCATTCCTGAAGTTATACTGAAGTATGAATTCAGATCGTGATCGGATAAATGGATCAGTGCTACTTGAGCTCTGTGACTAGATGCTGTCTGAAAGACTGGCTGTGGGGCTTTCCGGGCCCGGTGTGTCCTCCTGGTGTCAACAGAGGTACGTCGTTCATACAGGAAATTCAGCTGCCACCCACAAGACGTAACGCCATTAAACACGCCACTTACAATTGGTATTCGTACAAAACGCAGACTAAGCTGTGTCGTCCACAATGGACATATTTCGGCGTCACCAGGGTGATGCAGAATTCAAATTCTGGGCTCTTTTTGGCGACAATCTGACCCACAGTAATTAAGCTTACTGAGGAAATCCCCACATTCTAGCCGGCTAGTTGCTGACTGGTGTACCAAATGTTAAGTATCGAATGAGGTGCTCTTGAGAACGGATGATCGGAACCAGAAACCAGAATTACCCTAAAGCTGTTCAGGTAACTCAGACAAGCTGGGGTTTACTGAAACCAACCTATGAAATCACAATACACAGTGATTGGCGCCAGAGGGGGAATTCTGCCTGATAAGAACCAACACTCAATAAATGTACGGCGAATCCCAACATCAAAAGATGTCCAACAGGACTTGCTCTCTGCTGAGTAAGGGGCACGAAGCCAATAAGTTTACCATGTTTGACTCGAAATATTTGGCTGGTCAGTTCTCCAATGTTAGGAGGGCTATAAACAGCGGAGGCTTAATTAGTCGGGTGATCGAAGAGACCGCTATATAAGGACAGGCCAACAAAGAAAACAATGTTCCAGTGGACATCAACTCGAATGCAGAACAGCTGTTGAGCCTTCTGGTTCGGAACCATACATCTTTATCTGATCGAACTGCTTGCGATTCCACGAAGTCACGCGTTCTGGAACAATCAACACAGGGAATAAATTTCTGTTTTTTTGTAGCATCTGTAGCGTCGCAACAGTTGTGTTGTGAAAAAAATCCATATCCATACACTTGTTTCTATCGGGAATGACCCACTGAAATTAACACCTCAAAGTGTGGGCTGAACGAAGAAGCCTCGACTGAAGGAACTTGTCCGGAAGATTACAAAGCCCCGCAACATGTTCTACTTTGTTTTTCTTCATAAAGTCCTCCTTGTCGCCGCCACCCCAACAGAAGTGGAAGGACACATCTCGTGTGTTGCATGACGATTGCTCAACACGAGTCCAGCATTGTTGTTTACGTTTGATGGAGCACGTGCTTCTGTTTAGTGGACTCGAGGGATCGAGCGGGAGCAAGAGGGTTGTGAATGTTTCAAGGGTCACACCCTCTTGCTCGCCTTTGAAGTGTCGAGTGCATCCGGAGAGAGCATGTCAAGATGGACAGAGTCATGCATGCATGCACTCAAGTGTAGTGAACAGCGAAAGTTGTATATTTGTTAAGTGAGAGAGTGAGTGAGCGGAGCTCAAGGTATTACGTACGCTCGACTGGACAAAGTCAAACGGGGGCTTGTGTGGGCGATGCATAGGGCAGATGAAAAGCAACATCCACCGACCGATGTTCACACTGACGTTCGCGTGCTCGAACCTGGGGAATCTTGCCTTTGATATAGTTAGGTGTCCGATCATATGGTAAGAAAAACCCTCCGAGAACCGCGTAATTCAGATCTTCTTGGACCTCGCGACAGCAGTTTTCACTCAGCTCAAATGGTCGCTTCTGAGACAGGGACATAGACGGCCAATCCACAGAAATTTCATGTTACAACCGAATCCCACTCAAGCGGACCAAACAGACTATCTTTTATTCGGTCATATTTCGAGGGGTATTTTACACTTTTCTCCCTGTGCAATAATTTTCAGCGTAGACCACAAATTCAAACTGTAATTCTGTCACAATGAAAGGTGTTGCTTTGATAATTTCCCGAGGGAACATGGCTGTCTGATTCTCCAGACTACCAGTGGCGGATACTTTTTCACAATTCCGTTCTTTTTGATAATCGACTCCGAAATTCGGAATTCGCCAGGTTTTTTGCGTCTGGAAAACTTGTCCAGAAAGTACTTTATGTGTTTCACTGAACTACGGGAGATTTTGTTGTATCCATTTCTTAAATATGAGTAATTATTTACCTCTGAACTGGAATTTTTCACTTTCCAACTCGAGGGTTTTGAAAAGGCCACCATCTGAAGCATGTCATCTTCGACCAGCCCGCAGAGGCATCGTCGTTTCCTCGTTATATTTTACTCCAACATTCTTCTCTTTCCCCCTGTTTATCTGTTCAGCTCTAGGTGCTTGCCGGCTGTCTTGAAAAGGAAGCTTGAACAACGCTTGAACTGCGGGTAATTCAGAGTATCCCCATTGGTCAAGATTCTAACCCACGACCTGTCGTTCATCAGATGTCTCCCATTCTGCCTATAAGCTATATCTACATGGGTTCTGTTCAAGATTATTCTCGTGCTTGGCTGCCAGGCCACCCGAACAAAGTACCAGAGCTCAGATACTGTCAGACTGCGGTCGAGATGCTTAGGTTGGGTCTGAACCACAGACCTTCCGGTCAGTAGGTCCGTGCCCTAGCCACTGAGCTATCTCGAGCTCATCTCAGATTATGGAAAAACAACCTTAAGAGATTTGGAAGTGGGGGCTTCGAAGAGAGGCCGTCAAAACGGAAGCCATCGGACAAACCAAGCATAAGGTGCCGCACCTTGTAAACTCAATACGTACACACGTACACGATCTCCATGTATAGGGTCAACTACACACACCGTACGGCAAAGCCAAATAGGCTTGCGTATACTACCTAATTCGCAACGTGCTCCGGAACTTCATTAAAAGTTAACATGGCCATTCAGCTGTCCACACCTTGCGATGACTAGCTGCCGTGTCACTCGAATAAAGCTCAAAGACTGAGATGCTGATGGGCCTAGACAGGATTGGTGAAAATGCAATGGTTGGGTTTGAACCACGGACCTTCGGGAGCAACAGCTTCGCGTATCAACCACCGAGCATTCTTGAGCTCAATTCAACCGCAGCAACTTAACTGATATCTATGAAACTAGCAGTATTCACTATGTCGGCCACTACTCTGTACAGATGAGCCGAATATTTCGAACAGCAATTATCGTGGCCGCCAGCTGCCACTTATCTGGAGCACACAACTGACGAAGAACCCTGGACGGTGAACCTGAAACAGCCTACGGCCTCGGAGGTTTATGACTGCATATGTTCTCTCAAGCTCCACCAAGCTTCTGTTCCGGATGACCTCCCACCCCAAATGTTCAAAGATGGGGGTGAAATCCTCAGTCAGCGCTTGTCTGATCTGTTTGCCTGAATTTGGGAAAAGGAGACTGTCCCAGACAACTGAGGGGAGTCGGTGATAGTGCCCATTTTCAAAAAAGGGGCTCGTAGTGAGTTTGGTAACCACAGGGGGGTCAGCTTGACCCCGATTGTAACGAGACTGCCAGCGTCACTTGTGTTTCGTTGCTTTATGGTGGCCCGTAGAACACTGACTCGAGAGCAGCAAACGGGATTCCGGCCTGGTAGGGTATGCGTTTACCAAATCTTCACACTCCGTCAGCTGCTAGAACAACGCCATACGTACAAACGACCCACAATTTTCAGAGAGGTTTGGTAAACAATCGGTGGATTTGTTTACCAAACCTCTCTGAAACGATGACTACCCAATCGGTCCCAAACATTTTCCAATTGATTGACCCACAATTTTGGTACTCCTGGATTTCCAAGGCGCATTCGAATCGGTTGATCGGTCTGTTCTTCTTGACACGCTTGCCCATGAAGGACTGCCCCGGAAGTTTGTGAACATAATACGTTCTTTGTATTCTCAAACTTCCGGACGTGTGAGAGTATACGGAGAACCCTCCAAAAGATTCCGTACACAGAGTGGTGTCCATCAGGTATACCAGCTTTATCCATTCGATCGGTGAGATAACGAGATGAACGCTGGATTTTCTTCAAAACCCTGTTGTTCAAATAGCGGCGGACGAAAACCTTGTCGATCTGGAAAATGCAGACGAAATCGTTCTCGTCTTCGAAGAGAAGAAGGCGCGGGTGTTTTTGGATGAACTGGCCAAAGTCATCCCGTCCTTTGGCACACAGTTTGCTCCCACAAAGTGCAAGGCCGTGCTCCCGGATATGCAGGCACAGAACACGCCACTTACAATCCATGGAGGGATAGTCGATTTTGTGGAGCGTTTTACGTATCTTGGAAGTTGTAGCGTGACAGATGAGATCAATTCTTGAATCTGCAAGGCTCGATTGCGTTTGCTAATTTGAGACACCTATGACGTCAAAGTGGTATACCCCTAAATCTCAAGAGGCGTGTGTATCTGGCTACAGTACGGGCTGTGTTGCTGTATGGCTGTGAGACTTGGCCGGTTTGAGCAGTAGAACTGAGGGGTCTTCAGGTGTTCGTAAGCTGTTGTCTCAGAACCACAGATCGTGTGGTTTAGTGCACGCGAATTCGTTACGAGATAATTAGAAAGCGAGTTTTCGGTTATGCAATGTGGACTTCCATTGAAGACTGCGTCCAGCACCAGATGCTGCATTGGTTAGCTCGTGTATTGCGCATACCGAATCATCGTTTGCCAAAGAGAGTGCTTTTTTCCGTGGCTAATTTAGAGCGGCGGAAGTAGAGAGGTGGCACACCTTTGGCCTGGCAGAGGGGTAGGAAAGAGGTTATGAAAATTCTGGGTGCTATCGGTGCAAATGGCCTTCCAGGATAGGGACCGGGTGATCTCCACTGCGCCTGGTTGGAGACGCTGCAAGATATGTCTGCTAATCGATTCCAATGACGTTCTTGTTGTCAGGTTCTCTCCAGATTGCCTGAATGAGTGTCTGACGGTGTAGGCACCTCTGAATGATCGTGACAAGCTAGCACGGATTCCCTTCCCCGTTCAATTTGATTCTTTTTTCATCAATAAAGCTTCCAAATAAATTATGGTTTTACGGCAGCGAAGCACCAGTTTTGAACGCTGATTTTATGCTGTCGATGATGAGGACAGAGAAGTTTTGAGAGTTAGACTTGAAGTTCGTTTGTACCGGTCGTCCTAGCCTAGGGCGACTTACCTGCTAGCGTTGCCTTATCTCACAGGAGTGTTTTCTGGACAGAAATAGGATCTACACTACTGAAGAGCAGCTATTAAGGTCAACTATTTGAAGAGTTGATCTAGAGAAACCGGAATAAAAACGACCGGAGTCGGAGTGAAAATTTTGTTGACAGATTTTGTCGTTGGATGACAAATGTCCCGGGACCACTAGCCCCTGTAGGAGGACTGCCCTGCAGATAACCGTTATCTTCAGCAGCGCTAAAATGACGTGAAAACATCACAAACGGAAGTAGAAATAGAGAAATGTAAATCTATTCATAGGTTGCCGTGAGTTTGTTACTACATGTTAACTTGTACACTGTACGGTTCAGAGCGGCTGACATTTTGCAATGCTCAATTCCTTGATGGTTTGACATTACGCACTGCTCACTTACTGGGGAGTGTTTTTTTCAAGGTTATCGTTGTATCCTGTCTGTGAATTATGGTTCATTCAGTCAACAAGAATTAGAATGAACAAGAAGGTAGTACTTGGTCTTGTTGGGGCTCCGTTGATGTTAACACGAACATCGTTCATACGGTAATATCTGGTATGGTTTTTGTTCGGTATTGTTCCCGTACGAGTTGCAGATCTACTGAGGACAACTGATGAGTAGATCAGCACAGGCTATAACGAGACGGACAACCTGCAAACTGTATACTCGTCAACTCTGAAAACAACAGACGAGCACACACAAACTGTGTGTGCTCCAAAGTTCAAAGTTGTCAGTCGAGAAGGGTGCTGACTGCCGTGCACGTACCCCAAAGATCATTGAGTTGCCTTAATATAACTACTATATGTCTTTGTGAGGCGTTAAACAACCTATGCCTTCCAGCCGTTATCTCTAGTCTACGTCTAAACGAGGCTGCGGCAGTTCAACCCAGTCGTCATCAAAAAAGCAGGCAGAGTTTGCTGGTAACCGGTGTCCGAGATGCTGTCGCAGTGCACTACAAGCGTTCGTATCTTTGTAGTACACAGTCGTTTGCCCAGGGACACGGATGAACAGTAGCGTTCGTTTTACAAATGAGGGCCAGAACTTTCTCTGATAAGCGGATGAGTCCAGTATGGATGATCACTTTGAAACACGGCTAAAAACTGGGATAGATAGGGTTGGGATATATCTGCACCTATACTAAGTCGAGCGGCGAACAATGTAACGGCTTTCCTCTACTGCAACCCGCGTGAATGTACCAGGTATCACCAGATTTCATGATTACCCGATGTAAATTCGCGGGTAATTCACCGGTTCTTCCATTAATTAGCACACGTCTGGTTTCCTTGGGCTAGTTTGAAAGGATCCGTCTATTGGGTCGATCGCTGGTGGGAAGACAGCATCAACAGCGT
The DNA here is from genome assembly GCA_004794785.1 of Opisthorchis felineus. Lineage (NCBI taxonomy): Eukaryota > Metazoa > Platyhelminthes > Trematoda > Opisthorchiida > Opisthorchiidae > Opisthorchis > Opisthorchis felineus. Next base: position 148,294 of record SJOL01010838.1, read on the forward strand.
AGACGTTATACACTTCTCACACGGTTGCTGGAAAATCTTCGACAGCCTGCGAATGATTTTGCCCTTCTTGGAGCTCGTCAGGAGCAGTCCCCAAGTTCCCATCAACCTTATGTTCTATTTGGACCCAAGTTGCACGAAATTCTAAAGATACATTCGTTTGCATATCGAGGAGAGCGAAAATGGTCATGGGATGTCGGAGGGTTTTCAGCAACCTTGTGAGTAGATTACTTTATGAACACATACTATGATATCTCAACTGTCGTACCTGGTGCTGCGCACTCAGTTAAAGAAAAACATCATAAACGAGAGATTCAAATGCGATTCAGTTAATTTTTCCATGAAAACCAAACTGGTATACAGAAAAATGTAATTGTAGAATTGCCAGTCGTATATTACTAAATGTGTGACTTGGGTCTGAACAGCTGACAAATATTAACCGGACATCCACATAAGGAAACCCCCCACATGGAACTTGGCTACAAATTTCCGTGAAGTTTCAGTCGCTATCACTTCAACCGCTATGTTCCCTGGGGTTTTGCAGGGACCTCACTGAGGACGTTTGGCGTGCAAGGTGAGCGTATCACTTCTACTCAGCCGGCACACATAAGGTGCCAACGAAGTATCACACAGGTAAATATGTTCACGTCGAGCGACGGAACCGCATCGCTCATACTTGTCATCGGTCATACTTGTGTGATCGGAACTGATCAGTCCTATGTGTTTGCCATGCAGTCATGAGACAAAGATAGCATACTTTTCTCGCATCGGCAAGCCCGGAATTCAAAACCACGAGGAGCCATATTAACGGTGGAATTCGAGCACAGTTCGTGCACGTTCTAGTATGGATTCATCGGGGTAAACGACTCTGGACAACTTCTGGACGACTGTATGAATGACAGTGATGAGTTTGTGATGACAGTGTTAAACTGACTGACTGCTAATATATCTGAGTATTTTTTCAGTGGTGCTTACAAATGAATTTGACTTCCTCATGCGATAGACTGTAGTAGCCAGATTTTTGCAGAATTGTTCGTCGCCCCATCACATAACTCTTCGCTGGAAGACTACACTTTGCCTTGCAGCCATCCATATGATCTTGTAAGTTAGTTGCGAACTACTGGACAAATAATCCATCTGTACAACAACTGAACAAAAAAAGTCCAGTTGGTCTTCCCGATTGCACGCAGGCTTTTAGTGGATGGAATGCGTGCCCTCAGTGTAGCCCTACCCAGTGGCCCTGAAGGGGTGTAACACACCACTTTCTTGTATGCATGAGTAGAAACATGAGAACATCTTTCCCGGCCACCGAAGCACCTTTGATGTTTATTCCCGTGGTTACAAATTGTCACCGATGCGTGAACTCATATGCGTCTGGGAGAATCAAACAAGATGTTCATGTTGATATTTGATACTGGAGGGCAAAACCCCTTTGGAATTACTGCGTAAAGCGAAAGCAGATCAGTCACGTGACAGTATCTCTGCCAAGACTATGTTGCTGGTAAGCACGTGAAACAATATAGGGCATGGACAAGTTTGAGTTGTCCAGAACTGGCTTTGTGTGAATGTTTCATAACGAAAAACCAATGGATTACTGTCATATTAACGCTGAAATATACCATCAACGTTAAGGTCAATTCCATTGCGCCAAAATATAAATTGAACTAGACGTAACACACTATTCATAAGGTTGCTGAGAACTCTCCGATGGCCCGCGACTGTTTCCGCCCTTCTTGGGGCTCATCAGATAGACGTGGTCCCCAAGTTTTTGTCAGGAACGGCGAAACCGGTCATCGACTGTCGAATAAATCTCGGTAACATTGTCAGTACTGCGTTGCATCTCGACAACAACGTATTGCGATATCTCGAATATTGTACTAACTGAAATATGAAGAGGTCTGGCGCAGCACATTCGGTTGAAGCGGATCATCCTAAACGAGAGATTAAGCTGGATTCAGGTGATCCTCAAGCCCAAAACAAATTTGTGTGCAATAGGAGAGTATTTGTCGAAATCTGTCCAATCTGGGTTCAAGCAGAACATAAAGTTGATGGAAACCCGGAGACCGCGCCTAGCTGATGAGCCCCAAGAAAGAACAAAACCGGTCGTAAACTGTAGAAGGACTTTCAGCAACTTTATGAGTAGTGTGTTACGTTTAGACAATGAGTATGAATTGTGCTACTGTGCCATTGTTCAGTGGCTATGCTAGTTTTACACCCAACCGGATAATGAATGATGAACGTTAATCTTTCGTTCAACAGAGCCTACCGAGATGTACTGTGGAAGGTTTCAAGAAAAAAAGAACTGGAAAGAAGTATTACCGCTTTTTTATTTCACGTTCTAACAAACCAGAACTTCACTGAAAGTCGCTACCTTCAGACACACAAACAAGGATCTCTGCTTCCGGATGATTCTCGAAAATTAAAAACCAAATTGAAGTGAATGAACTGATTGGTGAAACCTTCAGCGGAAATGAGGGAGCGTTTTGCTCAATTTTCCAGTAAAACACAAGCTGCACCACACTGCCAACCACACTGATCAATAAGTCTGACCCAGCACTTGAAACTGCATCAAGTCTTTGGCTAGCCCATGCGACGATCTGTGCACGAAAACTCGAGTGCTCATACTTTGTCCAGTCTTTGACCTAATAATACCTAACCGTGGCGTTGTATAGTTCAAATCGCGAATATTACCGTCGTGTGTTATGTTCCTGCCTCACGATGTAGTCTCTAGTCTAAATTGGGTTAAGTGTGGAACCGCGTTGAAAAAAAGAATTATCCCTATCCTCAATATGAAAATCAAGTTGTCTAGAGGTAGCTAGAGGTAAAAAATACTTGGAGCAGGTTGCAAATCACGTGTAACACGTGCGGAACTCATTGAACAAACACAGTGATTGCCCTGAAGTGGGAGAGAATACTCCTAATCGGCGAACTCGAAACTGCAGTTAATTTGTGCCAGGAGTGTTTTCGTGAAACCCCTTAAATATGGTTGAATTCAGGAATGACAGATCAAAACCACAGGTGTAAGGAGAGAAACCCTTCGCTGCGGAGTTGTTTGTCAGAAAAACGCCAACCAAACAGTTACAGACTATCGGACAGGAAAGTTAAACTCTCATTTGCACGTTGTTTTTTAGAAACTGAATATCCGTCTTCTTCTTGAACGCGTTTTCTTGAACTCTCCTGGATATTCATTGACTATCGCACAATTGCAAGCAAAAAGCTGCAAAGTAGTTCCACAAATTCCGTAATAAATCCCACCTTCCATTAGATCAAGGCGAAGTTACGAGAACACACATACTACTCGCATGCGTCATCAGTA
>SJOL01010838.1:186141-225349 GCA_004794785.1 Opisthorchis felineus
TTTTAACGTCTGAACAGGCGAATATGTTTAAACTTGACCGATTTGACTGGTTGACCCGTTGGTTCGAAAGACGACGCAGTAACTGTCCTGGATGTGTTGACCGACTGGCCCGCCTGTCAGAAACCCAAGTAAGGTAGCGCCATGGATGCTTGAAACCTGCTGGGCATTTTCGGAACTAGTTGTAGGTGGTTGCCGGATTTTTAGAATTCATGGTCACGTCACTCTCGTTTGAAACTCGAGTCCAGTGCCTCCTCCCGTTGGTGTGGACTCACCAGAATGATTGCGTCAGGACAAGATGACGACTATTCAAACGAGATCAATATGACCATGAAGTCCATGATTGTTTGAAAAACCTTTCTGAAAGAACAAAGGGCTGTTGGAGATTGTTTGACCTTGAAAGTAGTGGTCTCATCTCCCAGTACCCCTTAGTACAAAGCCCACGGTTTATTTGTCTTACCTGCTGAAGTCAGCGGAGTATACATGAAGGGCCCGACTTTAAGAATAGCGGTTATCTGTGTGTGTGTGTAATGTGAGTAGGATCTAATCACGTTTTCTCAGCTGAGGGCGCCTCTAGCGCATTCAAGAATCCTTCGACCACTGTTGCTGAAGATAGCTCATTCATTTGCAAACTCATTGTTGCGAAAGTGAGATTTAGTTGGAATGAAGATGAATACCCAGTTGTTCATGTTCTTCAGCCACGTGGACGGCAATTCACTGCTCGGCTGAGCCGATAGCTTACGCACAAGACTGACGTTAGCCATCAGCAAAGGGAAAATGCGGAACCAGGCTCTTGACGTGATCCTATTACGAAGTTTTTCGTGACAGTTTATAAACAGTCATCACATGCCATCGATGAGATTATTCGAAAATATTTTGTAAGTGCCAAGCAGAATGGGATTTTTTAAAGTTCCTTCATCATGTACTACTCTTCTGCAAGCAAGAGAATCAAAGTCCCTGAAGAGGAAATACCGTATTCTCTGTGCAAACTGGACGTTCTCTTTTCCAAAGTGATGTTGAGGGACATTGGTTCTCTCCTTTAAACCTGGAATATTGAACCACAGACTTTGAAGGAAAACTCGACAGAGTCTGAATTTGTTTTAAGGTCAGAAATGCCCACCGACTGACTTTTGGATGACTCACATCACGTGACTTTCTGTTAGTAGCACTTGACTGCCGCAAAACACTTTGCAAGAGGACACAGCCTTATCCAAACTAACAGACAAGACTTCTGTCACGTGAATTAATAACAGTGGAAACAAAGGGAGAGGGTATTGAAGAAACTGATAACCGAACACCTCCCCCTCCCAAGGTGTTTAAACTCCGTTCGATAGTGACGTCTTTTGGTACCATACAGAGCAAAAGAAATCAGAAAACGTGTTGTTTCTGGTTTACTGTGCCGAAACATGTGAATTTTCCTTAAAATCGCAGGTAAACATCACGGTATTTGTTTGACTCGCGAGGCGTCTACAGTAACCCAGAGAAAACGTGTGGATGCTTTGCTTTTCCCTACACTTGAGGAAGATGGAACATCAATTCGAAGTGGAACAACTTATACAAACAGAGAGAGAGAGAGAGGGAGGTTGGCTAAACGAAACGCAGTCTGTCTTTGTAGGTTCATTACGAATTTATGGACACCTCATGACCGCGGCTCCTTACTTCGAAGAAAACATCTTTTGAAAAATGTTTGCCGGGGAGAAATCACAGCAACGACTGGTTTCGATAAATTGCTGTTGGCATTTAAGTTCGTCGCCCCGGTGAAACATTACAGTCTGGGTCCGAAATAACAGTTGCAAATAACGATTTGGAAGAAATCTGTTTTTCTTTCATTCCATTTGCTCCACCCTTCCACACAAAACAAACTCTTTGGTACGGAGCTAGAATGTGTGACCCTTGCTTAAATGAACCAATATGAGGCCAAATTACATATGTGCGACGTGGGACGTCGTCCTCAGTGGCTGATAAGTTGGTGAAACGAGAGGCCACTGGCTTGGGTCTTGTCCAACAGAGCCTGTCTTTTTTGTTTGCACTATGCATATTTGGGTTGTTGGGTCGATGTTATACAAAGCTCCTTCTCTTCTGCACATTTCATCCGGAAAGGACAAAATGGTCATGCTGGTAAACGAAACAAACTCTTCAGACTGTTATTTCCCACATGGGGAAATGGCGAGATGGCTCAGTGGTTAGAGCGCGAATTTACTGACCGGAAGGTCCGTGGTTCGAACCCGACCTCTGCCTCTCGACTTTCCTTGTCTAGGCTTGGTCAACCTGGCAGTATCCCAGCCCTCGTGCTCCCTTCTGGTGGCATGGCAGTTGGGCACCGAAAGGGTGTTACAGCTTAACGATTTTTTTACACAGGGAAGCAGTCAGATAAAGCTGATTCCTTAAGTCAACCCTTTGTCCCCAATAATTGATCAAGAAATGATTGACGATGCGTGAATTTTTCTCAACCCAGTGTTCTTCATCAGTTTTTTTTTAGAAAGGAGAAAACCATTATTTTGCTAAATAAGTGACACAGTTAAGGCCTTTTTTTGCTCGCAAGAAAAAGCTCACAGTGGAACTCTCGCCCAAAAGGTGTTCATTTCTTCAGTCACCCTTTTTATCTTTTGCAGTCTTCTATTGCGGATGTATTCAACCTTGTTCTGATGTCAGAATTCGGTTGCATGTTTGTTTGATGTGCTATGTACATGTGTGTATGTCCTACCATACACCGTTGTGCCAACACTAGGAATTCTTACAGCAGGTGATCATTATAAAAGGTGTATTTTGGCCCAAGTAGAGACCACAAAGAGGCTGGTGGAGGGTAGCTTTGGAGTCAGAAGAGGGAACCCAAACTTCTTATATACCTACCAGGACGTTGGCGATGGGGATAGAAGTGACAATCTATAATCACCATGTTACGAATGAATCTAAATGTTCTATGACCTCAGGCAGTCATGTGAGCCGTTGGGAGTATGACTCACCGGTCGCCTAATTTGCTGTCCAAAACCGGAAGGGTTCTTGTCTTAGTCTCTCAAATCTACACTCGCTCTGTTGCCTTCGGTTAGATTCACATGTTGCTCAGCGCAGGTCGACTGAGCATCACTCAGCGTTATTCTGTGTGACAAGCGAACTAGATCAGAAACTTGCAGAAGCTTTCTTTAGCTAACCTTGACTGGCTAGCTTCAACTACACTATCATTGGTGACTTTGGCCCGTGATTGATTTTCGCAGTTTTTTTAATAACTAGAAAGGTGAGTGCAACTCCTTATTTATTCTCTAAGGGTAGGCCAACAACCTCGGTCATCGAAAAGGTTTGCGCCTTTTTTGGAAGTTGTTTTCCAAGATGGAACTTTGGGACTCAAAAACCGAGTACTCCATTGAGGCCGTTCCATCAGAGGTGACCTCAAAAATCTTTAAACCATGACTGGCTGTGTAGCTCCACTGAGTCAACAGATCCTAAGCGCTCTAATTAGACGCGTCTCTTTTGAAAGTTGCCCATCCAAGGCTTTATGTCGCCAGGTCTTCGTTTATGAGTGGTTATTCAGTGAGATATGAGTAGCCAAAAATTTGCAATCCGTGATAGGTGCATTACCAGCGCACTCAGTCCTCACTGACTGATTTCAGTGAGAGTTTGGACCCTTGGACAAACACGAATAATACTGCATGTGGCTACATTTTGCTCGGTTCGGTACTCAGTTGCGATGGGATCTAAAACGGTTTAGTGACACGATAAAAAATTGATAGTCTGGACGACCAGTTTAGTACGTTTGGATGATAAGCCACAGTGCATCTTCTCTTGTTCTTCAGACATTTGAGCCCTCCCCACAAAAGCACCCCTCTTTTACACGAAGGCATCGATCGGCCTGTATTTCCGGACTTGTGTTCTCACCTTGCCCACTAATATCACTGCCATTGTCCTTTGTTCTGATTGGTGTATCTACATAGGACATACAGCGTGCTGATGTCACGTGACTAACTCATTAAAGCTAAGATGAAAGTGAAGGAGACCAAAAATGACGGGAGAAACCACAGGGAGAATAAATTTAGTTTAGACAAAGCAGCTGTTGCATTTGGGGCAAGGAAAGCACTTTCCAAAATGTAGCCAGCCTTACTAAGCAAGGTCTACCGCCTGACCGCAGGTAACTGTGCATAGAGTTGTTATCTTACAGGAGTTTTTTAACTTGTGAACGTAACTCTCGCTTTTGCTCTTATTTCCCTCCTGAGTTTCCTGTAGATGGCATCAACACTAGTCACAGAGTGCCTGAATTATGGTTCGGAGAAAAGTGAACCAAATAAGTCTCTGTGATGAGCGTCAGTATGCAGAGCTTCGTGTCCATTTTCATCACATCTCGGTCAACAGTTCTGATGAGCAGCTCAATCCGGTTATTCCGGTACTATCCGTTCAAGAAAAAACGTCCGTATAAAGATCACGCAGTGAACTGCAAGCTTGCAAAACACTATTGTGACCCAAGTCGACTTGGACGAGGATGAGATCACAATTTCCTTCCAGCGTGATAAAAGGAATGGATTTGTTTTAAACGGTGACTCAAGGTCGTGTGAGATGTTATCGATCTTGGGTGATGTACTGCCAAGACCAGCTGATAGACAGCTCATCGGGATCAACGAACAAATGGCACACACTTTGAGCCGATCTATCTTATTTGGAAAGATTTATTCGCCCTCTCGATAATTAGAACGTTAGTTTTACTTCAACTTGATCAAAGTTAGCAGTATTGCCCAATTAAACGTTGTCTCCAGTGGCAGAAGTTTCAAAGCTGGTTTCCGCTGGACCTGAGTCAGGAGAGCGGTGAAAGCGGTGTAATTAATTGAGGAGAACTATTTAGTTCTTTTGCAACTTTATTCTGGAGATCCATCCCTTTTGAAAGTGATCTTTCCATTGAAGGCCTGGACTAGTTACTGACGGTGGAATTGTATGAATCTTAGAGCACAGAACAATGTGACCTATCAGACCGTTTTCTGAGGAGAAAAGGATACATTTTATCACTTAGTTGAGCACCACTTTCATACTATGGGGAGAATAACTGTCGCGCTTGGGGGACCGCTATGCCTATCATTTGGATTGACGTTCGACTGCAATGCAGAGTAAAAAAAACCTGGCCATCAAATCCTGTGTACATCACGAACAAGGTATTTATCTGCTGTGTTAAAGTTCGTTGCAAACACCTCCATTTTTACCACCAATGACAGTTTGGGCAAAAAAATTTGAAAGGAAACTGTTTTCTACTTTTTTGTTGTTAGACGATGCTTCAATTCCTCTGCTTTCAGTGACAAAGCGTAGCGGCCATAAAACTGTGTAATCTGAGGCCAAACGAGCCGCCTAGCAATGTTGATGTTGCTTCATGCACTCCGAGAAACTACAGCTTTCCGTTTTCATTTAACTGAGTGAAGAGCCATGCGCATTCACTGCATATCTGAGAGATTAATGAAAACGGCTGAACCCGGATCAGAGTAGGGAATGACTTGAAGCAGTTGATTTACTTCAAAGACAATGAGAGCATTGTCATCCAGGTGGTCTAGATCCAGAAAAGTTGAATCACCGGCTTTGTAGGACGCTTCAACTCAGAATTTGATCAGAATACCGTATTTAGTCCTCTATGGTGCGCACCGTCAGTATAGTAAAGTGTCCATGTTTCAATTAGTATTGACTTGTAGATGGTGACCAACTTGATGGGTCTTCCAGGTCTGGCAATCGGTTATACAACATACTTACTGAATGCTCAACAACAAACATTGATCACAGATCAATAAAACTCCCAGTACATACTGATCTTTCATAGTTTGGGTTGATTCACTCCAGGAGGAACCACACATTGTTTATCATAAATACTCACTCAAACTTTGGAATGCATACAAGGGTGAGTCACATGTTTAAACGAGGATTTTTGGCCATTTTGTGGTCTTGTGTTCTGCTTGGCTACGTACTGAAGGCCCGAAACGAACTTCTCTGTTTAGGCAACTTGAACTTTTAACCCAAGGTCATTGAAGTGTATTGAAGTCTCGATCGACGTTTCCACACCAGTTTACTCATCGTGCCGGTTAACAGTATCATATCACAAAAAGTCAAAACTTGGCAAGACAGCAGTTCGGCTATATGACGAATTTTGAGTGTGAAAGCCGCAGTTATCGATTTTCTGAGACATGGCGCCAGTTCGGTTCAGACATCCACCTTTACTGTTGATCTGAATCACTGGTAATTGACTATTCTCACTTATCTCCAAATTTTGCTTTCGTGGTCTGTATTTGGCTGAAACCTGTGAGACCATTTTCAACGTACACTGAGCTAGTAGCCTCGTCAAAGGTCCGTACAGCACACCGCCTGAGCCTTGTAGAGTTTCTAGGTGTCTAGTTTCGTACAGTATCACTTCATTATGTTTTATAATGCGTCGGTTTAGAATGGGCTACTTCCGGAAAGGTGTTGTTAAGTGGAATCAATTTAAAAACTCGCAGGCTGAAATGATCAACATGAAGGATCGCGCTTGGTGAAACAAAGGCCCATTAAAAAGCCAGATATCGTCGCCCAGGTTACCCGCTAACAACCTGCATGTGTATTAACCCAGTCAATGATGAACGTACGAAATTACTGACCAGAAGGTCCATGGTTCATACCCAACAACGGTATCTTGACTGCTCCTGTCTAGGCTTAGGGTAACCTAGTAGAAGAATTCATAGAAGACGTATTACACTACTCATAAGGTTTCTGAAAATTCTTTGACCTTATGAGTAGTGTATTACTTCTATACATGTATCGCGATATCTCGAATATCGTATTAACTGAAACATGAGGTGGCCTGGTGCAACACACTCGGTTGCTTAGAAACATCATAAACGAGAGATTCAGCTGGGTTCCAGGTGAGTCTCGCGAAACCAAATTTGTTTGCAACTGAGTGTATTTCGCTAGTCTTTAGAAGAGTTCTCAAAAGAGTTCTTAATTGATTATCCGGGCAATTAGCCGCAGCTGAAGACACAGATGTGACGGGTCAGGATTTTCTTCCTTCGTTCTTTCTTTTTTGTGATTTTCTTAGGTTCTTTTCAGTAAACACTCAACGTCATTATCAGTTAGTCCGCGTTGTAATCGAAGCGACTGGACGGGTTGGAGCCTAAGTCCAATACGGTTAGCTCACAATCTGCGTCCAAGAGAACCAGTGTTATCCATAAGCAGTGTCTACCGTTAACAGGAGAAAAGAAAACCGAAAACCGAAAAGTGCAGTAGATTAATGGCAAGTACTTTCAATTAAAGCGTATTTATCAGATTAGTTTTAACAAGAAACTGAACCAGTGTTGGTTTTTTTGTTCCTATCCACTAAGCAAATGAATACCAAGATCAATAGTTTCTGCCATCCAAGGATGAACTTGAAGTTGTTTAATTTTTAAAGATTCTATTGCAAGTCAAAAACATGAGGAGTACCAGACATGTCACGCTGAATCATTTGCCGATTTACGCTTTCGTTTCTCTTGAATTTTTCCTTCGTACCTACCCCGGCTAGTGACTCCAAGTCTTCTGGCAGTTCTATGCAGAACAGATGCATTAAAGCCATGCTTAGTGTAGTAAGTAACCTTCCTAATATAGCAGGTGTCAACAGTTCTGACTGAATAGTCATTCTGTGGATCACTACTCATGTGGAACTTAGTATACTTTTGCATGCTATGCTCTATAGTATAAGACTGCCTGCTGACAGATATATACTCCAGCAGTCGAAAGCATCCTTGATGAGTCTCGACTCTGTCGTCCCTCACCGATACTCAAAACGTGTACTGCCAGTTTTCGCCCCCATAATCCCAGGAATTTTAAAGTGCCTAAAATACCTACACACTACCCTAGCATGTAATGTTGTTTGCCCCTTCATCAAAGTTGACAGCCCATTCAGTACGTTCTAACGATGACTCAAGAACGAAGGCTTATAGTGCATGTCGTAAGAGGCTTCAACACGGTGTGGTTTTTAGGACACCTTCTTTGTCATCAAAAAGTGCATCAAAAACACTACACCTTTGTTCTCTTAAATTTCAGATACCAAAGTTGAATGCGCACCCGACTGAAGATTCAACCTGGCACCCAGTCAACCAGGGTAGTAACACAGAATAAGCGTACGGATGGATAATTCAGTAACAATGTTTTTGATACGGGTTAGAACCTTTGTAAATATTTCAATGTCCACATAGTTCTGAGAACGCATCTAACGCGACCGCTTGATAGAGCTTGGAGTGACCTACTGCCTAGCATGACTAATTACTTTCGAATGACGATCAGTGACGCTGATTAGAAGATTCCAGACGCGTACTGTGTGAACAGCGAAAAGAAAGCCTCCGGCTTGCCCGCAGATTTACACTTCACCCAAGTGTTACAAAGTAGTGTTTCAGGCCAACTGACAAGAACCGAGGTGTAATTAACTTTTATTCCCAGAATTGCACGGAATTTATTGACTAGTTCTTGGGAGAACTAACTAATGAAGCGAGTTGCATTCCGACATGCTATTTAAGAGCTATAGGATTTTCGGCAACTCAAATGAACCAGCTGATGCATACCCTCCATGTCATTGGAATAACTGAGAATCGCTAAACAACTTACCAGCAATATAAACCATCCTGGTTAATAAGTACAGAATATAAAGTCCTTGTTATGTGGCTGACTGACAGAAACCAAACGGGGAATAAGATGCATCCAGAATCGCCGACTAGGTGCGCCAGAGGTGGACGAGAGTGAACCAGTATGATGACAAGATTGGGCAACCAATCACAAGACGCAAGCTCCCACAAGTTCTGCCCATATGGGCAGAGGATGGGTGGTGGAGGGGAGCGGACAGCACTCCAGTTGGTTTGTGCGTGTATGGGAGCGAGAAAATACGCTGCTTTCAGCACCAAACTTGTATGCCAAGGCATGAAAAGACATGCCAACAGTGAGGGTATGCGCGCTTCTAAGCATTGTGAATACCCGATTATCGTCGCACTCCGGAAAAACCGTTGCTGACCCGTTTACCTACTGCGAACGCGACGGGGGGTGGTCCGAAAGGCAAAGAATCGAGGAACTTTTGATTTCACTTATTCTCAGATACGCTAGGGTGTTATTTGATGCAATGGAACTAGGACAATTTCATCTTGGCTTAAACTCTCCCATTTGACGAGCTACATAGCGTTAGACCCATTCGGCCAATACCGTTTTAATCCATATAGTGGTATATATATATATATATATATATATATATATATATATATATATATATATCACCAATGACGATACCTTAACCGAAGATCTCAGAGCATATCAGAGGCAGAGATCGTTCTTCGTATCGTCCACATCATAGGTGGAGAGTTCTGTTCACTGAGTATCGATCTGCTGCGCGCACTCAAACTGAACAGCCAAATATGACCTTGAGTGCATTGTCCCATTGGTCCAGCCGTTTTGTCAGTCTCGGATGCTTGTGCAACAGAATTTATGCGTCGGTCAAAACGGACGAAAATTTTGTAGCCATCCTTTCAAGCTCAGCAAAAGATTCAACCGGGCCGTCCGTAACATCAGCTACCAGTTTTCTCTTTTCTGATATATCTGAATGATCCACGGTGTCTTTACTATGATTCTGTAGATTGCAAAAAACATAGGCTCACTGGAATATCTGAGAAAAATTGGCCGGTTTATAGAATAGAAAGATACTCGTTCGAGTACAGATGAAGAGCAAGAAAATAAGAACACTCAAGGCATTTTATGCTGTAAGTACAACAACAAAGCAAACGTGGTGCGGCCAAACATGTTCTCGCCTCCGTTGACAGTTTGTACCAAAATCAGTGTATTACAGTCTGTCAACTTACTTTTCCAGATGAAGTCCATGCTTATGTATATCATTAGATGGAGACTTTGAAAGTTTAGTTTATTGACAAAACCGAGTAACGGTGAAGCTGAGTCATCTCAGAAAACGGATAGGCCATACTTTATTCTTGCGATTGAAATCTTACAAGGTTGTCAAGTTTATCCAATCCAGTAGTATGAACGTTGAAGCCGGTTGACCACACAACCAGGTTTTCTTCTGTTTCTTATGCATGCGTTTTCGAAAATGACTAGACTAAATAAACTTGATATTGACAACCGCAAGTGTAGGAACAAGCGATCGCATAGATATTCCGCTCATTATAATGGGTTCTTTTTTTGTGACCTGAGTTGTTAATTCAGTTGAATCTGTTGCGACTGGATTCAGTAAACGATTGACTAATAGATGGACTATTTTTTAGCTTGCATGCAGGCTGTGTTGGCTGAGCGATCGACTGACTGATTGGGTGATTGGCTGACTGACTGATTATTTTGTCAATTAACTGATTGGTTGATTGATTAAATGGTTTTTAACCGAGTAACCGTTGGCCAGTGTACTGTTCACTTACTTCGCACAAGCTGCGGCTAGTATGGTCGCTTTTTGATGTATATTTTTCCCTTCCGGGAGTTGAAAAGGCACGGAGAAGTTTTTTTAGTGTATTTTGAAGGGTTTGTTCCAATAGTACTCCACAAATAAAACCATTTTGCAGCAAAATCAAGTTGATTCAACCAGGGCGGTGCGGCCATTTTACTTATTTCTTTTCTGTCTCAGCTAACAGACTACTCTATTGATTGTTGCTTGGTATTTATTTTTTGTTATTCATCAGCCATTTCAGACATCCATTGTACTATTTCTTTCGTCTAATCTGGAAAACGTTGTAGCAACCAGGTTTTATGGACTCCAGTTCGGTTACTACAAAAGATGACTGGGATTTGTAATACACGTGCGCGCGGTGGAACCTAATCGGTCGATGAACCACCTGTTTACAATGGTGTTAGGGAAGATACGTTGGCTTGGGCAAGCGCGCACACAGGAACTGTTGTCGGTTTGACCCACATGAAGGACTTGGTCAGCCTAATGATTGTGAACACGGTTCATCAGTCGGAAAAGAACAACACAAGCGTACAGTGTGATACAGTCGGTTTGTTTATGTCAGGTCCGAATTTGTGAGGGCGGGTTGAAGTTTAGGTTGGCATCTGAAAAAGGTATTTGCGGTCAAGATCATGAAAACCAAGGGTAATAAGTCCATCCTGTCCCATGACCCATACAACGTCGTATTGGGTCTTCCGCAGTGTGAGCAATGTAAAATCAAACCGGCTACTCGGACAGTCATCAGCCATGGGACCCACGTCAAAATGGTCCCTTCTTTGAAGGAGGTACTTGCTGATGAAACGGGACATGTCATCTGTCACCTAAATGTCCCCTGACTCCACTTATGAAGGTCTTGAAGAAAGACTTGAAGTCAGTTTAAGCTTCAAGTGATTCGCTTCATATGTGAGCCTGTTTGGCAAAAAATCGACATTTTCACAACAGCTTATTGGCTCAAGTGGAGTTTCAATGAATCCATTCCCTTGACCTCGACACTCGTCATTTAGTCACTTTTTTTCACACAGCTTCCTGTGTAATTCGCATTGGCGAGGAAATGACCATCCAGGAACATGAAGTTTGAATTTTTTTAAAAAGATATTTCAACAGATGGAAATGTTTGCCGTGTTTTTCCAATAAATGTCCAGGGAATAAATGGTTCATCACACGGAATGGTTTTCACACTCTCTAGTAGGTTAGTGCTTGACAGAATCTCAGAATGACCGGGCTTAAGTCTTGCATCTTATATAGAAGAACGCAGGAACTCTACTGAAATCTAGCGCCACCGGAATAGCAACTATAAATATGCTAACCTTACTTTGACTACAGAAAACCTGATTCAAACTCTTGACGGAACCGACCACTCGTAAGGTCGCTGAAAACTTTTCGACAGCCCATTAAAGGTTTCACCTTTCTTCGGGCTGATGAGTTTGGGGCACTCTCCGAGTTTCCGTCAAACTCGAACCCAGACTGCCCACAGTTCGCAAAAGACAGTCATTTGTAATCTTATCTGGTTTTAACGGGAAACCTAGCCGAATCACAAATGAATCTCTCGCTTAGGATGTTCTTCAAGTGAATGTAAAGTATTCCAAAGTGAGTATCCCATTAAAACCAAACAACATTGCAGATGAGTGTATTTCGCGAACTGATTGAAACTCGTTTTTGCAGTATTTGGTGGATTAAAGAATTGGGAAACTTTGTTCCACCGGTCGACGAGTTGGGTAAGCTCGTGCGTGTGTATTACAGGGAATGCAGCTTGGAGGTCAATACCTTGTGGTTGATTACCCCCGATTCATTTCGAATTTATCATTATTGTCCACCTCTCCGATACTCGTAGGCGTAGATGAGCAACAAATATTTTCAAACACATGGACGATGTTTGTTCGTACCGCAGAGACGAAATCACACGATCAGTTTCTTGCCAGAGATCAATGGGTTGCGCACGCGCGCTAACAAAAAATAGGAATCATTCGAATGTTATAACAGTTGGAAGACATGCAGAACAATGTATGCGCTTTTTAGACTTGCAAGGCAACCTGTGTTTTCCTTCACACAACTATATGTGTGTTAGTGCGTTAACGGAAAACGGAACAAAACGCGCAGCGTGGCTGATGGCGGTGGTGGTGCTGAAACGTGGTCGCGTCGGCGAATTGCAGAGCAACCAGCTGTTCGACTTGTTGCTGATATGTTGCGGATACACTAATGCCGCACACACACACACTACTAATACAATCTTTTGCACATTCTAAACAACTTTAAACTATGCCTTTGTATGCACATACATACAAATATAAAAAAGGAAGTCGGGAGGAAAAAGATGCTGTTCATGGAGGTGGGGGCCTAGAGGGAGGGGTGTGCGGGATTTGCGCTGCGTTGTGTACGTTTTGCAAGGTTTTTTAGAGCTAGTACGTGCCGAAAGTGGACTTATAATCCATAGGAAGATTAAACCCGAACGTGTGTGAAAAATGACGCAGCGGCACTGTGTATGTATGTGTTGGTCGAATCGGATAAAAGTGAGCAAAGTTCGTGGTTCTCTGACTATGATGGGAAGAAGCAGTTCAACGGTTGTTCAACATACCTGATCAGAAATGCCTATCACGAAACTACTGACCAGAACAACAACAATAGGAATCGACCCAGTACTTGAAGCTCTTCTGTGGCTCATGGAACAACTGTGGCGTCACTGGCAACAAATTATCGCGGTCCAAGATTTGATGCTCGTACCAGACCTGTTCACATCTCGAGCACCCTCAAAAAAACTCCGTTCGTTGGGCGCACAATATCGATCATTCTTGTTGGTCCTGCTTGCTGTATCTAACATTATATTCTGTACTGCCTCACAAAGCTTTGCACAGGATGTCATTTCTAACTCATACCCAGTAAAACAGTGCTCATCGAGTTACGTAGACTAACACTCAGGTTGCTTGAAGATGGTGTCGTAAAAACAAACTCTTAGCGATGAAATATTGGTTGGCCAAAAATTTCAAGGCTTTGTAATGTGTATAGGTGACGAGGAAGGCCTCAGCATTCATCAAATTGCCAGTACTAGGTATGTGAGCAAAAAATTCCTGGACCTTTCCGAATGACTGCCATATTTTTGCTATAGTCAGCTGCACCTCAGTAGCACCTGCTGCTATTCAGGACCGCACCGATTCGGTTCAAGAAAGAATGACCATATCCACAGTGAATCGATAACCTTGCCGACGTTGGAAGATACTCCCCCAACATCTTGTCTATTGCATATTTAAGATGCTTTTCCACTAAGTTCTTGGGAAGTTTCGTCCGGTTTCAACTGGCTAGTTGTTTACCGCTTGTTTAAACTTAAATTCTTTGGGATTTTGATTTTTTTTTCGGAATTTTGTGACAGACAAAAAGTTTGTTACCTGCACTTGAATAATAGGTAAATTTCAGACTTGCTGTTTTTAGTCATAACACCAGGAAGATTGAAAATTCAATACAAAGAACATCACACAAGTTTGAGAGAACGGTGTTTGGTATTGGCGTGGCAACCATGTGTATTCGGGGAATGATTTAAAGACAGGTAAAAGCAAAAAAATGTCCCAGAGTTACAACTTTCGCAGGCCTCATTTCGGTTACACAAGTATTGTCCTTCTACCACCTGGCTTTGGTAGGGAAGAAATACTATTTGTATTAATGAGGTATATAGTATCAACAATGAAAAAGACCTCCGGAAGCAGGCATACGGAATGAAACACTTTCGGTTGAAGACGACTGGTCCGTGTGATTTCGGACTAAATGACGGGCGAATTAACACAATGGTGCAACGTCGTCATCAGCGGCACAACATCGGTTTTCAAAAGTGACGCTCTGTTGCCCGTACAACCATAATTTATGTGGAATCCTTATTTTGAAGAAAAAAAACAAAGGTGGATGGTGAAGGGACTCAGTGCTTGCCTACCACAATCGTGCCAGACTCTCATTCAGTCATTCTGGTTAGAAACTGACAACAAGAACTCCCCTGATGTTGACTACCAGCCATATCTAGCAATGACTCCAACCATGCACTGAAGAGATCACGTGGATCCCAACCTGAAGGGCAGGTCGCGCAGGTCAACGGTTAGCCTGTCTGCTTTCGCCGCTCTAAACTGGGCACAGAAACCGTACTGTTTTTGAAAAACGATGCACAATACAGAGCCTAACCACCACGGCCTTCGCTGCAAGCTTCACTAAACTCCTGCTCGAAAAGTGGCACTCGAACAGGGATGTTTTACTATCTTCCGAGGTTTTCACTCTTGTAGGATGTTTGAGTCTGGGATGTGACATAACAAATCCAAAAGACCGTCCAGTCGTCTTTTGACAAACGCCTGGACTTGTTTGAACGGGCAATTCACAATGAATACTTGAATACTCATCAGATTTATTGGCCATGTCTGAAGCTAGCACTCTTGTAACTCAGAAGCTTCGATTTATTTTTTATGCACTGATTTTGAGGCTTCACCTTTCCCTCATTCGTGGTCTAGATGAACCAGTCGAAATTCTGTGCCTCCTCGAATTGTTCCGGGGATGTTGCATTCATTTGTGATTGGAACCGAAGAACTTTTTAAAAAATGTCTAGTACCTACTTTCAAGAGAGATTTAAATTCAGTATTTCGCAAATGAGCCCTGCACCCGCCCGCAGAGATGCTTCACTAGGGTGCCATTTGTTTTGGTTTAAGGTTGGTACCATTCGATACCACCCACTCTCCCCAAAAAGGTCGCTCCTAATGTCCTACTGGCGCGAAATGTTATCCTAACAAAATCAGAATGCAAAATTCTCTCGTTCACGTGTTCTGACACCAGTTTGTTAGCTGAACAATGATCGTTTTTATTTATACTTATTGTGAATACAATAACCATTCTGTAGAGACCAGTTGTGGCTGATTTCTCAAAGCTTCTTCTGACGTGTTGGTCTTTTTGACAACGGACCAGTCAGCAATCAAGACCACATTTGATGAGGTCCTTCAGACTGCCTGTGTATGGGGAACAACGGTTTTGTGATATCCTTCAATTGAATGTACTACACAAAGACCGCCTCACGTTTCATTTGGGATGATATTCGAGATGTTGCAGTATATTTTCATGAAGAAAGGTTGCTGAAAATTCCCCGACAGCTCATGACCGGTTTTGCCCTTCCAATTCGGGCTCCTCCAGTAGGCGAGCCCCCGTCAACCCTATAGTCTAACTGAATCAATATCGTACGAAACTGGTGAAGTACACTCAGTTGTCCACCACCAATTTGGATCTCACGAAAAATCCAAATAAATCCCAGCTGAATCTCTCGCTTATGATGAGCTGCCGAAGAGTTTTCAGCAACCTTGCGAGTAGTTTCCTCCTTGTAACATAACCAGTAGTCCATTTTTGGAGAAAGCCTCTCAGTGGATCAACCAATGAAAGTCTCTTCTGGGGAAGAGTATACTACTGAAATACGCCCAGTGTTTCGAGTAAAAGTATTATATTCTGATTGATTTCGCTGTGTTAATGTCAACATGAGTAGCTGGCTCTTTGTTGGACAAGTGTCTGAAATAGTTTGTACACCGATCATTTTTGATAAACTGAGAATAGTTGAGACGGTATCGCACCAAAGACTTGACTCAAGCGCAGGTCTCTGGTGATATTATAAATCATATCCGCAAGCTGAAGTTTCCTCATCAACGTTGCCCTGATTTCACCTGACAAGCGTCGTCCCGTAAAAACGAGATGTCCGTCATATTGCATGTTACATGGTGGAAGGTAGCTTCAGTGTTCTTAGTGCATTACAATCAAGAATGTGGTATACAATTTGCTGTTTGATCATGCGGTCAACAAACGTGGTCCCATGTAGAGAGACCCCCCTTTCTAACTAGGTGTAGTTAGGCCATCTCCCAGGAATGCTTATTGAAGGAGACAACTTCAGCTCCTAGGCCGCACGCTCACCTCTCCGGGAAAAGCATCCATCATAGACTTGAAAGGCCGTTTTCGGAGCCACTTGTTCCACATAGTACTAGCTTGTCAAGGAGAACCAAAGTGTCGCTGAAAGCCGGATGCCCCGTTTTGTGCTTCGATACAAACACCTCAACACGATCGATATCTGTCAACACATTTATCCTAAGTCCACTTGATATGCTAAAGTGCAGAGACTTTTCAAACAATCAAGCCGAGGTCTGCTTTGTTTGGGCTTTTTGCTGGTCCCTATCCAAATCGCATTATAGTTACAGGATATTCAGTGACGGGTCTACTTCGTATAGCCTTATGTCTTCGGAAGAATTGGTGTTCTACCTGAAAGCGGTATCTCTTTTCCATCATGTCCATATAATAAGTTCAAGAAGTACACAAGTCCAATTTGGGAAAGGGGAATTACCCGATACGTTACTCAGCAGTGCATTGAATCATTTAACACAAAAATGGACTCTGTCCGTGAAACAACCTCAAGCGAACCATCACCAAACCAGTCGTAACCGGGTATCAGACTAACTGTTCAAGAGACATCAGTGGTTGTGGTCGGAAACCAACAGAGTTCACTAGAGGAGACCGATGAGGTCAAGTCTTAAGGCCACACAGATATTTGGAAGGCAGCTAAATCTATAGGCCAACAGGTATATCTCGAATAACCTTGAATGATAGACCAAGGTCGACCCAGAGGAATTGATGCCGTGTAAAACATTCACCAGACGCGCTGCGGCTGTCACCTAGACTGTCCATGATGATGATGATGATGATGATGATGATGATGATGATGATGATGATGATGATGATGATGATGATGATGATGATGATGATGATGATGATGATGATGATGATGGTAACGTGTCCCATTCAACAAGCAAACTACTGCAGCCGGAGCCATCACTATTCTATCCAGGTGCAAAATCCAGTACTTGCTGGATCTTATTATTTCCAGAACATCTGACTTCCTGCAACACAAGGCTTGTTCCTGCTGCCGTCCAAGACATTGGATTTTTTGGTCCGTATTGTACAAGCCACCAGATCAGAGATCAGGTAAGCACATGAGAGTCTTTTATTCTTACAGATTTCTATGTTTTGTCTGCCTTGTTGCATAAGGTGCGAAAACAACTGTGATTACGGACTATCATTTCTACCTGCAGTATATTATCCCGTTGGTTTCTGTAGGGGAAATGTGTCAGAAATTGTGGTTCTTCTCGTAAAAGCACGAAGGGAAACGTTGTAGACCGAATTTACGCTCCCTCATTCACTTTCACACGATGGTTTTCGCTTATTAATGAATTCCACTTTTTCGATGGTTCGCGAGCCTGTTCTTTTCATCGCGCACACTGTGTAACTGAAATTGATCATGCCCTTGTTCAACACCCTTCCGTTGCTTAGCTGCCATGCCACCCAAAGGAAGCACGAGGGCTGGAACACTGCCAGGTTACTCAAGCCTAGACAGGGGGAGTCGAGAGGCAGAGTCCGGGTCCGAACCACAGACCTTCCGGCCAGTAAATTCGTGCTCTAACCACCGAGCCAGCTCGGTCTTGTTTATCATCATCAAACGAGAGTGATGTGAACATGAACAATACATATCCCGCAAACCCCGCAACAGAAATATAAAAAAGTTGTCCAGCGGGTTTCAAGCGTCTGTGGCACTACCTGACTGGGAAGTCCTGACTGGTGGGTCAATCGATCGTCACAACCAGGACAGTTACTGGGTCGTCGTTCGATGATGAGTCGGGCACACCAATCACACCGTTTAAGCGTGAACACATTCGCCTTTTCTGACGTGAAAATTCAGGTGCATCCAACGTGCGCTGGTGGAGTAGTGGTACCACGCTCACCTCGCATGTCAGATGCCCAGAGTTCAAACCTCGGCACGGCCATTTGATATGCACTGTTGATGAGCTCTAGTAAGATTAGAACTCAAGTGTGGGCTCACCAGAAGAAGTACTCCAGGACAGGAGGACGACTGTTCAAACGAGAGTGGTGTGAATATGAACAATACCTACCCTGCAAACCCCACAACAGACATCATCAGACAGTCTGTCACCCAGAGACAGGGTAGATCTCTTTCCGGGCTTCGTTTCTCACAGCAATTCACTTATGCAGTGATCGGTTAGATAAAAAATTGTACTGATTCCTCGTACGAATACGTACCACACCTGATGGGGCGGCTGTGTATCGAGTGGCTTTGCCACCTTGCGGGTACTTTAGTATGCAAAGCTTCGTGGCTCAGAAGAGCAGTGTCCAGTTTAGACCTGGAACACACCTGGATGTGTCTCCGCTCACAAAGATCGGTCAAAAACGTACCTAGCATGTTGAATCTTAGCTTCAAGCACGTGCACACCGACACAGACACCAATGTCGTATTTTGGTTCGGCGGTTATCCTAACAAGTCCTTACGTGGTAGCTCGCCAACACCGGTCCAACACACGGCGGGTCAGTTAGTGTCCACCCATCTTTTCAATTCGTTGTCAAAATACATTGAACGAACACTTTGTTAATCAATATGGGGATATGAGCTGAGTGAAATCCACCAGTTGGCAGCTCCTCTCCCTTTTCTTGAGGAAGTTTTCTGATACACTTGGACTGTGGTTAGTGCTTTTAGTTCACTCTTTCAGGGGTATACCAATGGGGAAGTAGTAGGTGTCCCTAAGTGAGAAGGTCTCTCATAGGGGAGTCGTATTTTAGTGCGTAGAGGATGAGGTGAAGCATCACGGCAGATGGTAAAAGTGTTTTGGTGGAAAAAATCCAGACAAACACGCTATAGCCGCTCTCGTTTCATTTGGACTCAGTTCATTTCGGATAAGGCGACAAATTCGCACTCACTGGTACGCTTATGTCTTTTGGAGCACCCGACTTGGCGATCCTGAAGTTTTTTGGCATTAATCCAAGGCCAAACTGCAGTTCCGTTTGAAAGATGCCATTTTGATTGTGGATGCAATGTTTGAAACAAGCGAACAGACAGATGGTTTCAAAGTTTGATCGAGATGATAATCGAATATCTCCCAACAAATGAGGTTGCCAAACTGCAACCAGCTGACGCCGAATTATTTACCCAATTTCATCCATGGGGGCTGTTTTCAGAAGTGGCCCAGAAAGGACAAATAAACGTAATCATTGCAGTCACTCAATGACTAGGGGGTCGAGATGGCTCAGTGGTTAGAACGCAAAGTTACTGACCGGAAGGTCCGTGGTTCGAGCCAGACCTCTGCCTTTCGACTTCCCCAGTCTAGGCTTGGGCAATCTGGCAGTATCCCAGCCCTAGTGCTTCCTTCGGGAGGCATGGCAGCTAGGCACCGAAATGGTGCTACAGCTGAGCGAGTTTGCACTCACTGACTGAGAAACTGCTCAGGATAATTTGAACGCAACTACTTATATTATGAATGTCTCAGTATAACAAGAGGTCTCTGTGAGGGAACAAGAAGACCGATTCTTTGGGTGCAGTCTATATCATGATCTCGAAACCACAGAAGTGTTTCAATGAAGCGACGGACAGATTAATCAACTACAGGACACATGAAAGCCCAAGTTTGATTGGTGGCCAAAGACAGGCTAGCTGATCGATGGGCCATGAGTCACCAGTGGTTAGCGTGACCCAAAAGCCAGGCTGCTTGAACGACTCAGACCGTTCAGTGAAGCCATGCGATGATGTTCAGGCAGAATTTCCACGTTGTTCTGCTACAATGATCAAGTTTGCGACTAGCACGAGTTTGTACCGTTTCACAAACGGAACCAGGACAAACGCTACTGATAAAAACGAAATAGTAGTCGGTGGTAAAAATTAGTTATTGGAAAATGTATCGTATAAAACAACTCAAAGAGCCACTTTCTGTTAGTTGGTTAGCACAAAATGTGTCAAATGGTTTGATATGGAATATTAACAATACCACCGAGATCAACGTTATTGTGAGGTTAAACTGTACCCTGTGTGTTAGCAACTGAAATAGTCGTCCTTAATTTAAACGTCTTTATGCAAAACTATGGATAACTATTCATGATGATTTTGAGTTTGTTTTGATCATGTCACTAAAGCTTCACAACAAAAGTGGCCGGAAATTAGGCGGCTAGGTACCGGAATAGTGTTACTATCGGACAATTATTGTTCTATTCCACTCCTCTATTACAGTTCCTCAATAAAACTACCTTCAGAAGACCACAGAAAGTGACCTGAAAGCTGGTGAATGGTCACTGAGAAACAAACTATGCCCCTATTGTCCCATTTTGGATGCATCAAGTTCTCTCGTGTATGTTTTGTTCACGACGAATTATTTTTCAAATTATATGGGTCAGCTGTCAATATTCAGTCCCCAACTTTCTGCAGTGTACAAAACTCAACGTTGTTCATAATAACTGTTGAGCCCCTAGATACAGTCTGATCGCAATGAATAGCCCTAAATTTGTCGCCACATTTAGAAAACTGTCGCCTGATGAAAGTCTACGTTACTGCAGTCAACCAGCAACAAATACGGCTTGTTTAGATCTTTTGAGTACAAGTAGAACTCATCTGTATTCTTGAGTTTGTGGGTTTGAGTCCGGTTGCGCATCCGCGTGATCGCATTCATAGATATCACATGAACTAATCGTATCGCTCACAGCGAACGGAACTACAAGTCAAAATTATCTCGGAATGAATTAGTTTCACACGTTTATTGGTGTGAACTAACTCTAACCCTCTCTGTTCATTTGATAATCTGTTCAGAAATACTATCCACTCTTAAATCGGCATTTTAATCATATTATTCAAGTTCCACCAACAGTAGGACTTTCCTGGAAGACCAAAAACCAGCGTCTCTGATTTTTCAGCAGCGAACTGCCCTTGAAAAACTGACACCTTGTCAATCATGGTCTAGGCGTTGCAAACGCTTTCATCACTGTTTCAGACTTTTCCCCACCCTCCTGCTCCTAAAGTCCGCTCACCATGCCTGTCCAAGCCCGTATGCAATTCGCCCGGAACACAATGATGGATCACTTTCCTCGGCGCGGACGCACGCACAACACGAGACCGTCAACAGAAGCAGCAGCGACGGCGGCAGCCGATGGGCACATGTTGAGGCGTCCGAAATGTTTATTCCAGATATCTGCACAGCAGGTTGTCCTAGGTTCGCTACAAGAACGGGGGGAATGATTGTCACTTCTCCCTCAACCCCACAGAAAAATTGGCACCCTTGTTTTGAAATTCACTTCACTTCTCGCAAAACAAGAAGTGTTGTTTGAGGAAGATTGCTGTCTTTCTTACACACACACACACAGAGAGGAGGTGACTGCCCCTACCATTTGAGAATCCGTCTCACTGAACTGTGTGTGCGCATGTTTTGAAACAGAAGCCTTTGGACTTGGCACAATAACAATGCAAAGCAAAAACTTGCACGATCCGTTTCTGAAGCTATTCGATCATCTTGAATCGGGCAGCGTCTGGTTTTTGAATCGTTTGATTCAGACGGCGGTCGTCAAAATGCGTCTGTTTTGTGAGTGGAGTCTTGTGAGAAAGCACCGTTGCTGAAAAGTACGGAAGTTATTACCTGGGATTCCCCGGTCATCAGCGGAGTTTTTAGATGCTGTTAGTGTATAAAATGAACCACTCTCCTCAACAATAAATATTACCGAGTGTATTTGTCTGGAAAAGCTAACTCATTACACTCAGTCAGGAGGACTGCCTCATTCAGACATGCACCTCTGCGAGATAGTCATGTGAGGTTTTACCTATCCATTTTCGCATCCCAGCTTATCGATCGGTTGGATATGCGTCAGCAGCTTTCACACAGTGAATACAGTTATTCACTCTGAACACCGTTTATCTGCACCATGCACTGATTGGTTTGTTCTTGCTGAACAATTGCGGGCGCCTGAGTGAATTTCATAGAGGAATAGGGAATGCACCGGTCGTTTCGAAAGTCGATCGCTAAGAAAGGCGTTTGTTTAAATTCGGCCCGGAGTCCTGCCCCACACTTACAATGTGTGGATGGAATTATCGCCTGGTACTTGAAAAAATTACAACGAAAATGACTGCGAAATTACTATTTTGAAAGGCATCAAATGAATGGAGTACTCAAAACTTTAAAAAAAATAAATTTACCAATGACCTTGGGAAGTAGAATCGTTCAACGCTGTGGAATGTTCCTGTTCCTGTTAGTCATCTTATACACAAGACGTAAAACATGCAGTTTATACATAAAAACAGCAAAAAATATGTGTTAAGATTTATAATGCCAATTTGGTTCAAGGAGCGCCGAGTGTTTATGTTTATGCGGTCCTCCAGTTTACAAGTGGCCAGATCAAAAATACGTCTAAAATCTGCTGACTTCAGTTCCAAGAGAATGTGACTCTTCAGATAAATTTGAAAAGACGTGATGTTGGTTTCATATCTTGGAAGAATCTGGCGATTGACAGACGGGCCTGACAGACTGCAAACTGCCCTGCAAGACTTGAGGAACAAAGCATCTCAATGTTCGAAAGCAAACTATTCGCTCGAAACAGTCGTTGAATACAACTCTAGTCACCCGGCTCTGTGGGACTTGCGGGCGCACATGCCCAAACCAACGCGGACAAGCCAACATACGTCATAGTCTGCCCTAATATCGATCAACATCAGACCGACTGTACTGTCATATTACGCAATGACAGTATTGGTTAGTTGCCCGGCCACTCATTCCTGTCTAGTGGCACGGCAATAAGCAATCACCAGAGAGCATTTTTATGGTAATATATCTGTGAAAAGTTGATGGATGAGGTCAAAGCCTTAGTGTAAAAGAACTGGCGTGGATGCTACCTACCTGTTATACCATTGTTCTCTCAGGAGGTTCCTACGCGTCTGTACACCGACCTCATTCCTATGAGGTCGGTGTACAGACGCCAGCGCTTGTACCTAACACCACAACCGGCTCCGAGCAAACCGCTTACGTCTTACCTGCCGTGCACAGTCACCAGCGAGGAACTCTCTGCTGGAAGGCAAATTCAGTCAGCCAACCTGCGCCATTTCTTTTCACCTTCTGGCGACGGTAAAGGAAAGTTTAAAGTTTGGCTATATATATCTTCTACTGGCACTTTGAGTAGATCGGGGAGGGGGGGGGTTCATTTCGCAACTAAAGCCAGTCTATAGTGACAAGAAGAGAACTACTGTGTAGCTGCTTCACGCTTTTTTGGGAAAATCGACAGGGCTAATCTTCCGAAAGCTTCGGATTCTCAACCCTTCGGTCAGTAGTTGAACACCACAACATCCCGGTCACTGATTGATATTGTGAACAACAGTCTATAGCGCCACCAACCTACTGAACACGCCATGTTATCGGGTTTTGACTTGTTGCGCAACTGAGAACTTCTCAGGCCTAACTTCCATCCAACCCTTAGACGATTTATTCACCAAGTGACAGCAGTCTGGATGATCGAGGGTTCAAAATGCCATTTTGAAATAAACCCTTTATTCCGATGGAAACATTTTGGGACGCATCAAGAAGCGTTTCTTCAGAAAAATTGTCTGCCGTTTATCAAATGCAGTTTCCTACAAGAAACTGTAAGCAATCCATCCTTGCTAGACACAGTCACTGTGACTCCGACGGTATCATGTAAAATTTACCTTGTAAATGACGTGATAATCGGCGACCAGATTTGCGATCTGTCCTGTATCAGTGAATTACGTTAATTTGCATCTCAGTGACTGACATTCATAACTCGTTCTATCAACTAACCAAGAAGGACAAGTGAAACGCTTTTGTCCAGACTTCCATCCGTTCCAAAGAAGAAAAACGTTGGCAAGTAACGAAAATCTCTCACACTTTTGATGCCTCGCCTCGGGGTCTTCAAACCACCGCTGATGAAAGAAACCTGCTGTGATGCGTACTCCCACGGCTAACTGGCGTAACGCCCGCTTTGGACGTCCCGTCGAGGGGCTTGCAGAGCGGTCGGAGAAAAGTGGCAGTTGAATTCCAATGTATGTTGTTCATGCTGTGGAACCCAGCACGTATACAAGTTGTTGGTACATTGATCACGTGACGCTGTTCTGGCTAAACCACTAATGGGCTGTTTTCTGACTGTTAACAAAGCAGAGTTAGGACGCAGCCTGTGTATGTCAGCTGAGGATAAAGGGGCAGGATAAATCTCAAACTGATACATGTTGGTTGAAGCTCTCTTTTGAATTGACCAGTATTTTTCTACCTCGAGACTGGATTCTTCGACAGAACTGTCTTGATTTTTCCCAAGGGGGAGGAGTTTTTTATAAACAATATGTTGTTAGGACGTAATACACTACTCATAAAGTTGCTACTTAAGAACACGATTAACGAGAGATTCAGCGGAGTTCCAAGTGAGTCTCCCGTCAAAGCCAAATTGATATGCAGGTGAGTGTATTTGTCGGAATATGTTGTTTAAATTAGTGGTCAGGAGAACTTCGCCAACAAGCAGCACTGGAAGACGCTCAAGGCCCGCTTGAGTTTTGACCGTTCAGATACGTCAAGTTTTTGGATAAGTTGAATCAGCCTTGACTAAGGTGATTCGGAAGGCTGTAGACTTTTAGACAGTGTACAGACATCTGGTCAGGTCCTCAAGTCCTAAGAATAAGTATTGATGGGCAGTTTCCACTTTTTAACCTCTTTACTACTAATACAGTATTCCTCTAATTTGGCGCGTTCCTTTCGACAAACGCTCAAAGATCGTCTCTCATACCGACTGTAACATTAGGCAGCCTTTTTGTTGAAGAATATCATAAGCGCGAGGTTAAGATGAGTCCCCCGTTAAAACCAAATTGATATGCAAATGAGTGTATTTGTGAAAATCTTGAAATTACTTATGAGTAGGTATGGAATGTGGTTCCTCCTGCTGTTCTATCCCAACTATCCGGACTGACCAGTCTACAGCAAAATTGAGAAGCATCGGACTTCCAAAAGCAACTTCACGACAATTCATTCTATCCAGCAAAAGCGATCATTCACCTTAGTGTTTTACAGTCCAAACCACCGAACCCTAACAATCAATGGACCTTTACTAGATACCAGGTAGTTTTATGTGCCCATTCGTCGGGCAAACTCTCAAGCTGATAACTGTGGGGTTGCTGAATTTTTCTTCCGTTCTGGGCAATGCTCCATGCACCAAAGTCGAGGTGAACCGGTTGTGGTGCAGAAACCGTAGAATACAAGTGTGATTTAGAAGTTGTTCGAAAACGGCTTAGGACTGTAGGATAGAACTCGCTGCCCAATGAATGAAAACATCCAAGAAGCTATGGACAAACCGTGCTGTTCTGGATTACGGCCACATTTGAACGAGGAAATGTAGAACCATACTTATTTAAAATAAAGTCTGTATTCATACAACCTGTCCCGCTTGCTAGTCCAAGCCAAAGAGGAAGGGGCAGCAGTCTTGAGTTTCTCTTCCATCACTGGATATTCTTGGCCGTTCCGGGACCGTTTGGCATTCTGAGCAAGTGTGTGTGTGATCATTACATCATCGGGGCAAACTGGAGCAGTCCAAATCGTTGCATTAAAAATGCCAACAATATGACCGAGGGATTAGCCATTTCGCACTGCGAAATTGTGTCCAACACAACTGTTTTTAGTTAATCGGAGACTTCAAGTCATGTGGACTGTCTTCAGCGTTCCATCAAAAGTTGCTTTCATATTTGAAGACTAAGAGGTAAGCGAGATTCTCTACCATGATTATTTACGGAAAAGTTGACTATCGAATAGTGAGTATAGTGCCACAATAGATCCGCGATTGTTTTGATGCGATATTTGAATAAAGCAAATAACAAATTTTATCCTGCTGGATCAATAACTGGGCTACATCGAGTTTCGTTTACCCATATTGTCGGACACTGCTCTGCTGACCTTGGAAGTGTTCACAAAGAATTTGAGAGTCACTGAGAAAACACAGAAAGAGCTGGTAAGTTAATTAGTCCGCCGGTTTTGTTAACACACACACCTTGCCGCCTGAAGAATGACAGGTGGGCTGCGTCCGGCAGGGAAGATCCCTATTCCCGTTAGACGACAACTTTCCAGCTGGAGAGTTTGCCGCAGAAGAACCAATGCCACGTGGATTTAGAAGAAACGCGAGTGGCAGAGGGGTGTATGTTGCTCTTGTAGGTTGCTGAAGGATCAATGTATCAAACTGAAGAGTGTTTATGTGACCCACAATACCTGATGTTTTTTTCGAACGATGAACATTATCCATTTCGTGCTATTACTGCTCTTCTACTTGGTTCTGCTCCAGCATTTTTCTCGCGCAAAGTTCTGACCCAACAAATTTCGTTTTGAAAACATGGGCTTTGTTCAAAGCCCATTCGATGTGCACAAATCCTTATGGAGGGTAAAAAATGAGGCAGGTGGGAGTGAAAAGAATTGTTCCAAATGTTTCTGATGATTGCCCGAACCAACAGAAAACAATACACGGTCCTATCAGACTGTCATAGGCTTAACTAGCATGGAACAAGGATTTGCTATACTGAACGCCGTTGTCGCCCCCTGCTCTTCATCTCCAGTTTTTTCTACAAACAGACGTCAGATGAGAAGAGTAAACCGTCAATGGATGAACGGACCTAACATATGAGCGAGCGTTTACCGTCTTGGACAGATTCAGACATCCGATGCCATATGAAGACCAACAATGGGCAGGCAGCCAGTTCCGGTTTGGCCTGTCGCATCGAGCACGACTGATGGAACGGCGCACGGCTGAGAGTGTCGTGCGGTTCGCGTTGAGCTGCATGTAACTCCGAGGTAATACTACTGTTGAATGGAGAGAAGGGGGCATTTCCAAGGTCTGGTGGCCTATATTTGCCGAGTGTGCACAACTGAGCTCCTGAGACACAGTGCGTATGAAGAGCGATCTGGTGGTCCGCATCATTCATGAGATGATGGCTAGCTGATACACCATAATACAACTTAATTTAATTTGACTTAGTTAAGGAAATGTAATGTAATGTAATGTAGTACAATACCATGCAATGCAGTGCAATGCGTACAAAATAAATATGATAGTACGATGAGAACAAACGCATCAGCCGGGTGCCTTCGGCGAAGGAAAACATCAGTTTCCCATTTGCTTAGACGGCGTTACTCATCCGGACAACATCGAGGGCTGTCTGCCACTCAAATGGAGATCCTTACTGGATGGACATTCTACACGTCTGGTAAATACGGTACGTACTCCCATGGTCAACGGCCGCGTAACTGTCAAATAAACGCTCATCCATGCGAGGCGTTTTCCTCTTACTGGATCTCCTCAGGTGGGTGTAACTTGTGACTGGTCATATGACACAGCACTAATAGGCTGTTTTTCGCGATGTTGTCACATCGTTCGCCACTCTTGTCCAAAATGGCTGGGATAAGTCCACCCAAAGTTCTGAACCTTTGGAAAAGAATGTTCCTTTTCAGTAAGCTCAGAATTATTAGCCGAATCTCCACAGATATTCCGTGACATTACCTTGCAAACTCAACAGGGGGTGTTTGTGAAGTTGGGACACCAGACAGTATGCGATAGGATTAGAAACATCGTTTGCGTTTAATACAGTCAGGCACTATTTCTGTCAACTCCCAACTGAGTAGGAATAGCCAACCATGTTGCGTCAATTTTCGAAGGATAGAGACCAGTTCACTCGTTTTTTGACCCAGTCAGCGTTAGTATTTTATTCTGCGTAGTCAGGAATCTGTATCCGCATGCATGACCATGAGAAAACTGATAACCTGTTTGATATTGTCCAACTGACGACGGTCTCACATCATGAAAATGGACAGTAGAAATCGTACTTGCGTTTCTAATCTCTGTTTGGGCCACTGCATCCTACTATAGGAGAAAATCGCTGGATATGACAAAACACGGATGAGAAAGCGGACAATGAGGGTTGAATTTCTGACAAAATGAAGTCTTCAATGTCATTTTGACATCCTCTTGATAGACATCCGCATTCCTTTCTGGTAGACTTGAATTCATGACCAAGTCTTCCGTGGCTCGAGGGCCCACCGGCATGATAGCTGAGATCCCAGAACGCAAATCTACACCAAGGTCTTCTCATGCAGCTATCGTTTGTCTGCAGTGAAAATCACATTTAATTAGCACGTTGGTATCAATGTCTGCCCCACAGTCATGGCTATTGTGTTGCAGAACAGAAATTCTCGTGAAGGCTGTCAATTTAGATCTGCTCATTAAAGGTGACAACAAGAAGATGCTTTGAAAAAAAGCCATTAAGCCGGATCCGGGGTCATCCTATTCTATCTGCGAGAGTAGTACATTCAACTTTCCTTTTTAAAAACCACTGTATGACTGTGCGTCACCGTATGGCTGTGACTGGCGATCATCAATAAAGGACTGAAGACGATCGTCCGATCGATAACTCCAAGGTCAGACACACCAGGCAGGACTGTTTAGACTGGTAGAGCAAAGTTCTAATATCGATTCAGATCACGCAACAGAGACGCTGCATTCGTCCAATCGTTTTCTGAACATTGTATAAACGGAAACCACTGTGATCAACTACACAGAAGCTCTTCACAGTGTAAATGATAGATTTCTACATCAATCAAATCAACCAGTCAGGTTCTTCATAATGGAAGCTTGGCAGAGTCACTTGGATAAACTTCGGTTGCAAATCAGCGTGCCAAATTTTCGGCACTTATTTGCAAAATCCTGGTAACTTTTTTAGTTTCATCACGGTGGAAAGTAGACCAAGACGCACATTGGTTGTTCGAAATCTTGCGACAACTTCCTCACTTCGGTTGATTTTTCCACAACCTTTCGTTATTACTTTCACTGGTTATACATAGACATGGGATGTCTGTACAAGAGTTTTTGGTGAAATAGGTTTGGCATTCTTTAAGTAAACGGAAGTTGATCGTCGGTAAAGAAAAATTTGAAATTAAGTGGGCCCAGGACTCATGTTTCCCAACTCGTGTTCATGAATCCTTCTTGGCTGTTCTCTGTTGTTTCTCTAACCGGTACGTCACACTTCTGTTCAAACTGATATGTTCTTTAGCATCATTTTCCCAAACACGGTCATCTCTAACTGAATTTATTTTGGACTTAATCAAACCTATCACCTCTATGGAACCCCCTTCGTACTCATGCATATATGAGCACGCTCAAACTGCCCACTGCCCTCCCCCTGTCTCAGGATTCAGGCTTGCCAAGTTCCAAGCATCCTGACAGGTAGATACGTTGTGGTGCCGCAGTTTCCTAAAAAGACAGGTTTTCTTGTTGAGTATGGCTGTTACAAAGGTCTAACCAAAGCAACTTCACCTCCCGGGAATCATTTACAAGGCTTAGTGTTAATCCTGTGCCGAACTAACCAATAACCAAATTCCCTACTCAAGGGTTCCACTTGACTGGGATGGCTAGCAGTGAACTGTACATATGCTTGGATAGTTGAGTGGATGGATGGATATTTCATTGTACCCTCAAGGTCAACAGTGACTCCATTTGAGCTTCCAGGGTTTGTTTTGTGATTTCGTTTAAAACATTCGGCCAGATTCCGAACTTTTGGTTTGTCAGGTACGAATACAATCTTAAGGGCTAATGACCACGCCTTTTTCATCTTAAGACGAGTTGGGTCTTTTCATAAGATGTTACCATAAAATCTTTGAAAAAGGCTTACAAAATGCCTCAACTGATATGCGAGGATGATTCTGTTTCAAGAGATATGAAAGGTCTGGCTTCTCAGAACGTCCCAGCAAGACACCGAGTCATCTTTAGATGGTTCTGTCGGAATACATGAAGATTTATGTTGGATCAGCTCAAAAACTTTACCGAGAGGTTTCCTCTGAAAAATGCCAGGATGCCTTAACGTCAAAACAGTGAAGTTTGGACAGTCTGACTATCCGCCAAAGTAATCAGCAACCTCTTTCAGGTAAGACACCCAACTGTCAGACATATCTGCACCAACGAGTTAAAATCGTTTTCCCAGAATAACGTTAAATTTACTATTGACTACGAACGTGTGATTTCCAGGAAAATTCAAATCTACTTATCATAAAACTCGACGTCTTCAGGAGAAAATCGCGCCTACTGTAGGCCTGTAAGCCTATCCAAGTGTCGTGCTTCACCGGGTTGCTAAGTCCGTACACCCCCCAAAAAACCGTCGAGGGGTAACACATTTTGGTCAGCCCCAAGCACAGCTGTCCAATTATCCGTCAGTGCGCGTCCAACACGAAAACAGTGGTGCCAAAGTTGCGGTCAAACCATGGGGCATGTACGTGCGCAATTCGTGTTGATGGACAGGTTCGACGGTGGTACGGGTGCTCTCAATGGTTTGCGTGTGTGTGTGTGTGTGTGTGTGTGTGTGTGTGCGTACCTGCTAACAACGGGCATGTAGTTGTTCGAATCAGAGCAAAAGCACTCCAGTCACATTCAGAGAGGAAAGAGAAGCCACGTATCATATTTCCACTAGCGTTAGATAGGTTGATTGACACGTACGAATCCAGCTCTCAGCCGCCCGCTTGTTTCCTGAGTGTTACTCATCAACCCACAATGTTGATATCTCAGTTGCTAGAATGTATCCAACGCGTGTAAACAAGCGAGGAAGGGATTAACGTACGTGCTACATAACTTACTGTTTGTTTTGTAGAATACGTTTGACTCTACTTATCAATGGTCAAAAAATTCTGTATTTCTGTTTGGCTATATTCTGTTCGCCACGAAATGGTATCGATATTTTGCGGATACGGTCAATATAAGGACCATTTTCTGAAACCTTGTCAAACGCGATATTTTGTCAATTGATCAGTAAAAGACCGTGTGGTTACAGCTGTTGCGGGTTATGTCACTGCAATGGACAACCAGGAAAGAGATCTCACCATCATCGTGATTGAGTGCGAATGCGGATGAGGACACTGTTGCATCACTGCCGTACGATCATGTCGATTTGTTTGAA
Source organism: Opisthorchis felineus (assembly GCA_004794785.1). NCBI lineage: Eukaryota > Metazoa > Platyhelminthes > Trematoda > Opisthorchiida > Opisthorchiidae > Opisthorchis > Opisthorchis felineus. The sequence goes on from SJOL01010838.1 coordinate 217,293, forward strand.
TAAACTCTTATGATGGAAAGGAGGAAGGAGGACCTGGGGCTAGCCTACAATAGACATCCGAGGGCCTACAACTCCAACATTCAGTCAGACAATCTGGCTAGAGCGTGAAAGCTTGAACGCCACTGGTTAGCCGCCATATAGTTCAGAGTCTCCAGCCAAGCACATGGACCCAATCCTGTAAGGTGAACAGCTCCAACCTCAACCCAAACCTTTCGTGCACAAGTAGGTTTCCGTCACTCCAAAATTTGGCATGGAAAACAGCGTTTGTTTCGGCAACTGGTAACTCGGCGTGCGTAGCACACGGTCCAGCCAACCTAGCTTGCAAAACTGGATACATTCTTTGAATGAAGTACTGTCTGCTTCACCCGAAACCCCTATTCTGACCGCCTCATCAAATCGCCATCATATCCGGTACTTGAACATTCCAGAACAGGAATGTTCAGGTGCTGAGGATGGTGACCTATTTTACTGACTGACGTTGAATTATTCTGTTTATCTGGAGGAACGGGGAAATGAATGGCCACGCATGAAGGCGATAGCTTTGATGCAGGGACACCACTGTCTGCGTGGCTGAGCCCTGTTTTCCATTGGACATTGATGAGACGAGCCTCGGAGTCCCCATCCACAGAGGCTGCAGTCGTCACTCCGACTGATATTACTGGTTAGTGTTCTCATACTTTGCTTATGGTTCATAGACTTCCTCTCTTTAGGTCGTTTCCACTCAGCATAGGGCTGGGCAAAAAGAACTCCGCGAGGCAGAGCCTCTTCTGGCTGCACCTTGAAACTTGCAGGTATGAAGCACATACCAAACCGTAGACCTGAACCAAGAAGAGTAATATTGCCTGCGTACTCAGTATGTGTAGGTGAATGCTCTGAGAGGGAGAGTTTCGACTCCGGAGGCGCGAATCATCAAGCGGCATGCTGACAATGACGTTGAAGAGGAGTGGCGAGGAACAAATGGCCTTGTCCTGCACTACTGGGCGTGCTAAACGCAGGCAAAGGTTTCCACATATCAGGGCGCACCCACAAAGGTTGTGTGTGGTGACTTTGTAGGGGATAAACATTGAGAAGAGACTGTTCCCTTGATAAGTACGCAATCCATTATCTTGATGAACGCTTATGTGAACACTTTTCGGTCAGCTGCCTTACGACAAGTTTATATTCGAGGTCAGACAGGAATGCAATATTTCTTCCAAAGAGTTTCTACCATCACAGCAGGGAGAATTTACTGAATTTTTGGGGAGGTTTGAACTACGTGATCTAACAGAAGGGGTCTCCAGTAATGCAATACAAAATACGATGGGGGTATCTCGGTCAGCTCCTGGAGGGACAGTAATTCCTGAGGTGAGCTTTCAGGATGGGTCAGTGAGATTCTTTGAGCGGCAACACAAACTATAAACTTACCTTTTCTGACCTTAGCTACCAGGAGCAAACAATGGTTCGCGTTTATTCCCCAGGCCGCCACATGTATTCTTAGAGATTGCAGCTTGGTTAGCAAGAGACTCTCAGTCTATGAGAACACTGGTGGCTCAGGTTTTTACAATTGACAGCTCAGGAAACGAATCAACAGGTTAGTGAATAAATTTCTCACAGCGGTGTGTCCTTTTTATATCTAATAACGGTGCGCCAAAGGAGGTAAGTTACCTTTTTTGGGAGAGGCTTGTTGACGCCGCGGGCATTTTATTGGAGAGATCTTTAATTGTATGTCCGGATGCTGGGACCCAAGACAAATTCAGTTGTCATTCTAATTCCGACATCTGCATCACTCAAGTTTCACATACGGTAGAGATCTCATCACTTCTGATTTAAAGGGCACCCAAGCTAGGTGATTGGCTTTTCGGTGAGCCAATCACCGGGAGGTCCGTGGTTCGAACCCACCCCTAGTCTACCTTTGCTCCTGTCCAGAGATTTGCAAGCTATCCCTGTGCCAGTCTTCATGCTTTTTTCGGGTTGCTCCGAAGAGTGGTAATAACTAAAATATTTAATTTAGTATTAGCTGGTTCGAAAATGATCTCGGGACTTTCCCACGTGTTCGTGTGGGATCTGCATCAATCCCCTCGGTAGAACCATACTACATCGACCAAGTAAAAAACATAAGGAATTTCTTTCGGAGTTAATGTTCACCCAGGCTTTACTTCGTAGTAACAAGTCAACAGACCCCAACAAAGGTTGGGCAGAAAACTTGACAACATTAGTGTACACGTTATAAAATAGTGATCGCCAGGCAGATTACATAAGCCTTCGTCTTGCATCAACAAAAAAGCAATAAACAGAGGTCGTTTCCGATGATGCCGCCCCCGGATGCAGTGGATGGAAATGTATGAAACCTACGAAACGTTAATGGTCACCGCATATTGGCGCACCATGTTTAGAAAAGTTTTCCGTTGTAGACATTCCTTCGGCAGCTTCTTTGGAGGTAATGGAATTATATTAGATTACATTTGCTCACTGTAGCAAATAAACAGGCCAAAAGGTACATGCATAGATCATATAAGTGACAACCACTCAGTTCACAAGGATATCTATCTCTAAATGAAAGACGCCTCCAGACGAAGATCGTGCTTACATTCTCCATCGATAGTGGTAATCAACACCAGGTGGATTCCCCAGTGAAATCATTGATTTTAGTGGATAAGTTACCATATACTCAAGTTCAGCAGCGTTTTTCATCAGATGGCTTATACTACTGGTTTTGTGGTAACGCGGTTGCCCGGAGGTACACCTCCCACCAGTCCGCCGTGGTATGATCACGGGAAGAACTAGTTCCGCGAAAAATCGTTCCGTCTAGGGACGTGGCAGTCAAGTGCCTTAGTGACCAGTTCCTTCTCGATCATGAAAAATTGACCTAGTGCAAACCACAAATTTGAATAGGGTTTCTACACTCATGGTGATCGTCTTGAAAGAAAATTCCAACGAATAGATTAGAGTGCAGCTCTTATGACTGGAAGGTCATGGGCTATTTTAAATATAGAAACAGTGATACTGGAAAGGATAGTTAGGCCCACAGCAAAGAGGCTGTTTCATGACTGTAGAGATTTCCAGACAAACACACCGCCAAGCATTTAGAAACCGAAATCTGAACGATATACGAAGTAACATACAACAAAACTTCAGAAAAAGCTTTGAGCTCTCTACAGTCGTGAACTGAAATGACAATAGACAAAGTTCATTTAAACCACCTTATATTTGTGGAAATCCCAGTCGATCTCGAGCTGTCCAGTCGACGGTAGTATGTTGTACCTTTAACTAACATTTTGGAAATCATCCCTAGTTATCCCGTCACATTGGAATGGGGTTCGGTACGGAGGTAAACTCCTATAGATGGACTACTGTTTACCATAGCATGAAGCACCGTTTACTGCAAAACTGCCGCAACTGTAGTATGGTAACGTAGATCCACTTTGCGTGAATCTCCACGTAAGGTCAAGCTCTCATAAGATGACAAAGTGCATCTTCAAAATCTGTTCTCTCTACCACTTTGGTTCTGAGCATTCCAGCATTCCACCTGACAACCAACACAGATAGCCACTTTGCACAAATGAATTATTCCAGGTAGTCGCATTGTGGATTAAATTTTGCGTGAGAAATCACTGCCACGTAGGCGCAGGTCCTTGTTTCGCATGTGAAGAGATAACAGACTTTCCACAATGAAGCCAAAAATATTGACATGGTTGGAAAATGGGCCGTCGTTCAAAGAGGTGGAGCCTCAGCTGTCCACTAGCAATCATAATATGAGGGAAACCTACGGCGTGGAGCCAGCTTTTTAAGCCTACAACCTCCAACTCTCATTCAACTGTATACTACTCCAATTAAGTCAGTAGCGAAAAATTACTGCAGATTGTCTTGGAGAAACTGTCCGGAACCAGACATTGCCTATGGTATAGTTTGTTTTCCGATTATATTAACAATAGACTGGCACTTTGGAGTTTCGGGATGCCACTTTGAAGGGAGGCCTGCAGCCAGTCACCCCAGTGTTCAACAACTACTCACAGTGGACACCAATTTTCCGCGTTTTCATACGTATGATATTGGCATCCCGAACAGGCTCTTTTTCTACACGACTCATGTTGACCCTAGATTCTGCGATTTACCCCATCAAAGGACCGCGCTGGATGTGTAGAAGGGGTTCGTGGTTTTTCTAACTAATCTTCACCCCAACGTTCCAAGAGTGCATAGAGATAATCAACTACTGGCTTCCACAGTGGAATATAATTCGAGTATATCAACTATCTACAGAAATAATGAAAGCCATTCCAATCCAGTTTGTTTGACTGAAACCCAGCCCACGTGACCACCTAATGTCACCTTCCAACAAAAAATGTTATTCTTGCATGTCTTCAATTATAAACTGGTATTTTCTACAGTTCTGAGAGGTAAGTGATGAGTCTGTGTTAAAACACGGCTGTCAAATCGGTCCACGAACAATCGAGCATCTGGAAGCGAAGGTATACAGCCATCAACTTTGGAAGATTTTTGTTTGTTACAAAATTTTGGCAGGAATGTTGAGTCATTGAGATCGCCTGATTACTCAGAGAACGAACGACAAGTGGAGAGTCCTAATTGGTCGCAGCTAAGGATGCATAAATTAGCTCGGTCTAAATACCACACACGGTCACAACGCATAAGCACGCAGTTCTTCGGTCATGGACTGGGATATCGGGTTCAGTATTTACGGAACAGAATATATACGGACGGAATTTCAAAACCAGTATTGATTACCCCGAATCAGAGGAATTGGCCAATGTACGACACTGGGTCTCCTACGAGAGAATACATTGTTTCAAGTTAAACCATTTGTGTGTCTCCGTTCGTCATTCTAGTGACTAGTACTCATTCAGTCTAAATGAGTCACGTGAATGCATCATTGACATGGTGTGGGTTGCAATACCGAACTCCGAAGGAAACCCGTCGGGGAAATATCTCCACCAGGGGAGGATTCTATATACTCGAAATTTTCCACACTTTAACTCGTCTTTGTCAAGGAAATCTACCTCCCAGAGTCGAGGTGGAAGCATATTTCGGTTCCGAAAATAATTCTGGGGGAATATGCCATTGACTTACTCTACTACGTTTTTTCCTGCGCAATGCTGATCGGCCATATTTGGGGATACTTTTTCAAGAGAAATTGACTTGATTTAATTAAACCGATCAATAAGCCTTGGCTGCGCACAAAACACTATTCGGCGAGACATTACACGATTGAATTGCAGATCGTAAGTGATAACCGTGAAGGATGTGATGTACCAACCCACGATAAAACAATGTTTCTGAAGTTCTAAATAGTTATCATTTGATATGTCGTTTCGTGAACGCTCGGTGTTTCCTTACGTAAACAGCAGGTTGTGAGTTTGATAGCTGACCAGTCGGATAAACAGGGTCTTACCGATCATTGTCTCAGTACAAAGGGCAACCATATTGTAGCAGCGTAGGGAGAACAGATTAACACTAACCGCGTGGAAGCGACCACTGTTAGAACTCTTCGGGGCGAGGTTAAACCACACCTGTAAGCATTCCATCTCTAATATATTCTGGCAACGGACATATTTTTTCCACCTTATATTAACCACTGGAAATAACTTTTCACAAATTTATCATATTACGGATAGAAAAGAATCAAAGTGGTGATGAGCAGTTCAAGTGTGTCGTCTTTTATGTTCAGTGTTGACCTCTTTGTAGCGAGGGCAGGTTACCTGTCTCAGGAATGTGAAAAATAGGGGAGATGCACCAAACTTTAGTCTACCTTCAAAGTGGTCGAATCGGAGTTAAGGAAATCGGGCTACTTTCTGTAGGTTTCATGCGTGGTGCACAGTGATGACGCATATGTCTGTCTAAATTTGTACGTTGGGCGAAAGCGCGAGAACAGACAACACATACGAACGGTCTTTCACGCTGATGTATGTTGCGCACGTGACGTTGCATATTGGAGGAAATGCTGAATCCACGCTTGCAGTACTCACACTGGTATGGTTGTTCCCCCGTGTGCGTGCGTAGGTGGCGATTCAAATTGGCGGAACGAGGGAAGGATTTCACGCAATATGGACACTGATAGCGGCAATGATTTGATTGGCTTGCATATCGTGTGCGATCACGTGCCTTATTGATCATCTCCCGATAGCCACTCTGTCGCGGGTCTCTTGGCTCCGACAAACTTGGCGACGAAAGCTCCATCGCGTGTGACTGATTCGGGGGCGAAATTTCTTCACTTACACTGTCAATGCCATTCGAAATGTCCAAATGAGATAAATGGCCATTTCCCTTTGTAATGGCATTGAGTAGGCTGTGCGAGGTTGATGGTATTTTGACATCGGGTTTCTCCTGATTGTCTAAGTTGGTCGAACTATTAGGCGAACAGGAAGGCACAAAATTGGGTAGGCACTTTGCCTGTGATTGTCCTTGGCTGAAAACTAGGAAATAACAAATTTTAACTAGCATAAAAATTTCCTGGATAGTTATACGTGGGTATTGTATGCGGAGTCAACATGAATTTGCTGCCATGGTTGGAAAAGTTAAGCACTACGTGTTCATGCCTTCTGAGATAGCGAGAGGTGGTGCCAAACAATTAACCTTGAGTGACGAAGAGTTCAATGCTCACAGTTCACCTGCAGTCCTTTGCAGTGCTGTGCAGGGATGACAAGTCTGGGCACTTGACTGCTTACTCGTGTAATGTCTACGATTAGGCCTCAAACAGCGAAGTTCTTCATAAGGCTTACCGGGACACGAAACCAACTTCGCTGGTTGGGAGCCTTCTGCAGCAATGGAAAGGAACAATTTATCTACGCCCATTTTGAGCAACGGAATTTGAACCTGGAGGTAAAGGAAGTTGCTCTATTGGGGTATTTTCTAGGTATGTCTGCATTTTCGGTTAGAAGGAGACACAGAACTCGACTGGGAGGCCTAGAAAGACATTTCGGGATGCAGCGAGACCAGCAAACTGTTTATTCACGAATAGGTGAAACGGAAGAACACGCAGAAGCACCATCGTCATCATAAGCATTATCATCTGGTGCTTTATTGGTGCCTCAGTTTAGCTGAATAAAGCCTTATTATGGAAAAAAAAGAACAAATGGGACAGGAACTGTGACCCAGGGCTAGCCTACAACAAAAGTCCGAGTTGCCTACACCTCCAACATTCGGTCAGTTAATCTAGAGAGACAGTGACAGCATGAAAGCCACTGATATCGGCTAGCCGCCATATCCTTCAGTGTCCCCAACCAGGCTCACGTGGGCCCCATCTTGATAGCATAACAGCACCGGAACACCTAAAATTCTCGTAATATCCCCCATTTCTTTCTGATGTCAAATTCGGTCAATCTGAAGGTTTCGATACTCCGAATTAGACACGAAGAACAGCGCTAGTCTCGACAGGCGGTAATTCGGCTTGCTTAAAACATGACCCAGACTATTTAACTTTCAATACTGAATGCAATCTTTGAGTAAAGTACCGTCTCTATTAACAAAAATCCTCCTCCCGATCACCTCACTACAAAGTTGCTTATTATCCCAGCCTATTTCAGGTAGCGTCCTGGAGAATCGGCGGTCAAGTGCCTAAAAATGTATCGTGCCCTCCGTCCAAACTGGCCAAGTCTCGCAGCCGTGCAATTAGAAAGCGAGTTTTCGGTTGTGCAACGGGTACTTTCATTAAAGAATGTGTCCAGCACCGGAAGCTGCGTTGGTTGGGACATGTGTTGTGTATGCCGAACCATCGTTTGCCGAAGAGAGTGCTGTTTTCCGTGTCCAATTCAGAGTGACGGAAGTGGAGAGGTGGCCAACCCTTGAGCTGGAAGAGAGGTATGAAAGAGATTACGAAACGTTTGGGTGCTGTCAGTGCAACTCGCCTTCCAGGATGGTTGGAGAGGTTGCAAGATATGGCGCCAATCGACGTCAGTGGCGTTCTTGTTGTAAGTTTTTATCCAGATTGCCTGAATGAATGTCTGGAGGTGTAGGCACCTCGTTATGATTGTAGTAAGCTAGCATTAAGTCCCTTCCCCGTTCACCTTTATTCTTTTCTCCACAATAAGTCTTTCAAGTAAATCATGGTTGTAGGGCAGCGAAGCATC